>QYTT01092933.1:30348-44188 GCA_006980735.1 Dasypogon diadema
TACTAAGCAATTGTGTAAAAATTTCTTTTATTACATTTTCATCCTAAATTATATTTTAAAAGAATTTAATTAAAAATTGGGAATTCACATAATTTTTGTGCACTTAAATGATGCATTAGATGAAATTTTATCCAAAAATTGACAATTTTTGTAAATTCAGTAAAGCCTGTCTAACCCAGAACCTATTGGGACTTGCAAAAATTTCCCGTTTATGAAGGTTCAGAAAATATATGTATAAAAACTTGCGACATAGATTTCTTTTTCCGGGTAAGCAAAAATGAAACTGATACCTGAACCAATACGAAACTACTCATTTTGAAAAATATCGGAGGTTTTTCTTGATGAGTCACTCCTATAATATTTTGATAATACTTTAATAAGAAAAAAATCTTCCCCTTAACGGTATGGTCGATTTCCTCAAATATGTCTCCATACCAAGATAATAGGGTTGGTAAGTTTTGAAATGAACACACCTTATAGTTCGGAAGTATAAATATGATAAACTCATGTGAAAACTTTAATAAGAAAACCACTGGCTTCCCAGTTTAATTTAAGTCTTTAAGGGAATGGGAAGTTTGAAAGAAAACATCTTCATAATTTATCTAATATTAGATTGAATTTATTATTTCCATAGATAATAGAACCACTACCAGAGGATGACGAGGACTTTACACTCCCAGAGGAAGTACAACCTTTCTTGCAAGATACGCCATTATATACAGATAACACTGCAAACGGAATTGCACTACTTTGGGCCCCAAGACCATTTAATTTGCGTTCAGGAAGAACACGTCGTGCTATCGACATTCCTTTGGTGAAATCATGGTACAAAGAACATTGTCCACCGGGGCATCCAGTTAAGGTTAGAGTGAGCTATCAGAAACTTCTAAAATATTATGTATTAAACGCTTTGAAACATAGACGACCAAAACCACAGAAAAAGAGGTAAAGAAAAATGTATAAAAGTTGTGCAACATGTATCCAAAATCCCAATGTTTATTCTTTCAGATATCTTTTCCGCTCTTTCAAAGCCACAAAGTTCTTCCAAACCACAACATTGGATTGGGTAGAGGCGGGACTTCAAGTATGCCGGCAAGGTTATAATATGCTAAATTTACTTATTCACCGTAAAAACTTAAATTATCTGCATTTGGATTACAATTTCAATCTTAAACCAGTGAAGACTTTGACAACAAAAGAACGAAAGAAGTCTCGTTTCGGAAATGGTTCGTGAAATTGAAATTTTATTATATCTTTTTAATTGAAGTTTTTTTTTTTAGCTTTTCACTTATGCCGTGAAATTCTCCGTCTGACCAAACTCATAATAGATTCTCATGTACAGTACAGATTAAATAACGTGGACGCCTTTCAGTTGGCTGACGGTTTGCAATACATTTTCGCACATGTTGGCCAACTCACTGGAATGTATCGTTACAAATATAAACTTATGAGACAAATTCGAATGTGCAAAGATTTGAAACATTTGATATATTATCGGTTCAATACGGTAAAACAGTTCCGCTATTAATTTTTGTTTCCCGTCAAAATAAGGAAATTCTTGTTTTAGGGTCCTGTCGGCAAAGGTCCTGGGTGTGGATTTTGGGCACCAGGTTGGCGAGTTTGGCTATTCTTTATGAGAGGTATTACACCATTACTTGAGAGGTGGCTTGGAAATCTTTTGTCTCGTCAGTTTGAAGGTCGTCATTCGAAAGGAGTTGCAAAAACCGTGACTAAGCAACGTGTAGAGTCACATTTTGATCTTGAATTGAGGGCATCTGTAATGCATGATATTGTGGATATGATGCCTGAAGGAATTAAACAAAACAAAGCCCGAACAATTTTGCAACATTTATCTGAAGCTTGGCGTTGTTGGAAAGCCAACATTCCGTGGAAAGTTCCGGGATTACCTATTCCAATTGAAAACATGATTTTGAGATATGTAAAAATGAAGGCCGATTGGTGGACAAATACTGCACATTATAATAGAGAGAGAATACGCCGTGGAGCTACTGTAGATAAAACTGTATGTAAAAAGAATTTGGGACGCCTGACGCGTCTATATTTGAAAGCTGAACAAGAAAGACAACACAATTATCTAAAAGACGGACCATATATTTCTCCTGAAGAAGCCGTTGCAATTTACACTACTACGGTTCATTGGCTTGAATCTCGACGTTTTGCTCCAATTCCGTTTCCACCTCTGTCTTATAAGCATGACACAAAGCTTTTAATTTTAGCTCTCGAGAGATTGAAAGAAGCTTACAGTGTAAAATCGCGTCTTAATCAAAGTCAAAGAGAGGAATTAGGACTTATAGAGCAAGCTTATGACAACCCTCACGAAGCTCTTTCCCGTATTAAACGACATCTTTTAACACAGAGAGCTTTTAAAGAGGTTTGAAAAAGACAACTACTCTCATTTAAAAAAAAACTAATAAATTATTTTATTGCAGGTTGGAATAGAATTTATGGACCTTTATAGTCATTTAATTCCAGTGTATGATGTTGAACCACTTGAAAAAATTACAGATGCTTATCTTGACCAATATTTGTGGTATGAAGCTGATAAAAGAAGGCTCTTTCCACCTTGGATCAAGCCGAGTGATACAGAACCACCACCATTATTGGTTTATAAATGGTGTCAAGGTAAATTTAAGAAGTTATAAAAAAAAGTATTTTAGTTAAAATTATCATACTATTAAATAACCTGAGTGTGTGTTTTGTGGCAAAGTGATTTGAATTTTAAATCCCCTTGTTACAAACCTCACGCTTGAGTTATTTACTTTCGACTGTTTGCATTGAAGGTAAGTATGAAGAGGTGAATAAAGTGTGGACACGGACCTTGTACTCTTAATAAAGTCCAAGTATTCCCAAATTGAATATTATTGTTTGTAATTAACCCGCATCAGAAAGGTTTAAATTTCATTTGTAATAAAAGATACCTACCATAAACTGTTAAATATAAAATAGCCCGGTAAAAAATAAGCAGTGTTGGAAGAAAGTTATATATTACATGAATTTATAAATTGTGTTCAAAGTAAAGCAAAACTAATCGAATTGTGCGTTCTTATAGCGGTCGACTCTTGTGTACGAAATGACAGAATCCTTTCTACATTTTCATTACTATCACTATTGATTTTTACAATTCCTATATCTTGGTACAGTCGAATCGGCAATCGGGATAGAACTCTGTATTTTTAATTGAGTATTATTAACACACATTTTTCTCAGATAACATTTAAAAAGAGTTAACGACTATCTGAGATTAAATTACTTCCTTTTAAAAAATCAATTCTAGGGATCAACAATCTTCAAGAAGTTTGGGATGTTTCAGAGGGTGAATGCAACGTTCTCCTAGAATCCCGATTCGAGAAACTTTACGAAAAAATCGATCTAACACTTCTGAATCGTTTACTTCGGTTAATTGTTGACCATAATATAGCCGACTATATGACAGCTAAAAATAACGTTGTAATCAATTACAAGGATATGAATCATACCAACAGTTACGGAATTATTCGTGGATTACAATTTGCATCCTTTATCGCACAATATTATGGTCTTGTTTTGGATTTGTTAGTTCTTGGATTGCAAAGGGCGAGCGAAATGGCAGGGCCTCCACAAATGCCAAATGATTTTCTTACATTCCAAGATACAGCAACGGAAACTGCTCATCCTATTCGATTATATTGTCGATATGTGGATAGAATTCACCTATTCTTTAGGTTCACTGCGGAAGAAGCCCGAGATCTTATCCAGAGGTATTTAACTGAACATCCCGATCCAAACAATGAAAATATTGTTGGATATAATAACAAGAAGTGCTGGCCTCGTGATGCCAGAATGAGACTTATGAAGCACGACGTAAATTTGTAAGAACTTTTGTTATGTCTTTAAGCGTAAATTAATTAATCTGAAATTACACAGGGGACGTGCAGTATTTTGGGATATAAAGAATCGTTTACCACGATCTGTTACTACAATTCAATGGGAGAATACATTCGTTTCTGTTTATTCCAAGGATAATCCAAATTTGCTGTTTAATATGTGTGGTTTTGAGTGCAGAATTTTGCCAAAGGTTTATTTATTTTCGGAGAATACAAAGACACATTCTTTCTAATAATTATAATTTTAGTGTCGTACACAACATGAAGAATTCACTCATCGTGACGGCGTTTGGAATCTTCAGAATGAGGTCACAAAAGAGAGAACTGCACAGTGCTTCCTCCGAGTAGACGATGAGTCACTTGGCCGATTCCACAATCGAGTGCGTCAAATTTTAATGGCATCTGGTTCTACAACATTTACTAAAGTAAGTATTTATGTGGTTGGTGTTTTCTATTCATATAAATGTCAATTTTTAAGATTGTTAACAAATGGAATACGGCCCTAATTGGATTGATGACTTATTTCCGGGAAGCTGTGGTTAATACACAAGAACTTCTCGACCTGCTTGTTAAATGTGAAAACAAAATCCAAACACGTATAAAAATCGGCTTGAACTCAAAAATGCCTTCGCGCTTCCCACCTGTAGTATTTTATACTCCAAAAGAACTTGGCGGACTTGGTATGTTGAGCATGGGTCATGTCCTTATTCCGCAGAGCGATTTAAGATGGTCGAAACAAACAGATGTGGGAATTACTCATTTCAGATCTGGTAAGTTTCTTACCAAAGTATTTCCATCAAAATATTTAAATAATTATTTTGTTCTTTTTTTATTACGATACTATTCCTTCTTTGGCAGTAAAATCACTTGCTTTCTTTTACAGGCATGTCTCATGACGAGGATCAGTTAATTCCAAATTTATATCGATATATTCAACCTTGGGAGAGTGAATTCATTGATTCTCAACGTGTTTGGGCTGAATATGCTCTAAAACGGCAAGAAGCTAATGCTCAAAATCGGCGCCTTACTTTGGAAGATTTGGAGGACAGTTGGGATCGTGGTATACCGAGAATCAACACCCTTTTCCAAAAAGATAGACATACTCTAGCTTATGACAAGGGTTGGCGTATTCGAACAGAATTCAAACAATATCAGGTGTTGAAACAAAATCCATTTTGGTGGACACATCAGAGGCACGACGGTAAATTATGGAATCTGAATAATTATCGAACCGACATGATCCAAGCATTGGGCGGTGTTGAAGGTATTTTGGAACACACTTTATTTAAAGGTACATACTTCCCCACATGGGAAGGTCTTTTCTGGGAGAAAGCGTCTGGCTTCGAAGAGTCAATGAAATATAAAAAGTTAACAAATGCCCAACGTTCCGGTTTAAATCAAATTCCAAACAGAAGGTTCACCTTATGGTGGTCACCGACAATAAATCGTGCAAACGTGTACGTCGGTTTCCAAGTTCAACTTGATTTGACTGGTATATTCATGCACGGTAAAATTCCAACGTTGAAGATTTCACTTATCCAAATATTCCGAGCCCATTTGTGGCAAAAAATCCACGAATCCATTGTCATGGATTTGTGTCAAGTGTTTGATCAAGAATTAGACGCTTTGGAAATCGAAACAGTACAAAAGGAAACGATTCATCCCCGAAAGTCGTACAAGATGAATTCATCGTGTGCTGATATTCTTCTTTTCCCCGCTTATAAATGGAACGTTTCACGACCATCCCTCTTAGCTGACACAAAGGACACGATGGATAATACAACAACTCAAAAGTACTGGCTGGATGTCCAACTTCGATGGGGCGATTATGATTCACACGATGTGGAACGTTACGCCAGAGCTAAGTTCCTTGATTATACTACAGACAATATGTCAATTTATCCCTCTCCGACTGGGGTCTTGATCGCAATTGATTTAGCTTACAATCTACATTCAGCCTATGGCAATTGGTTCCCTGGTTGCAAACCTCTTATACAGCAAGCAATGGCAAAAATAATGAAAGCAAATCCAGCTCTGTATGTATTGAGGGAACGTATTAGAAAGGCATTACAGCTATACAGTTCAGAGCCTACTGAGCCTTACTTGTCCTCGCAGAACTATGGAGAACTTTTCTCAAACCAAATTATTTGGTTCGTTGACGACACCAACGTGTATCGTGTAACAATTCATAAGACATTTGAAGGGAACTTGACAACAAAGCCAATTAATGGCGCAATTTTCATTTTTAATCCACGAACAGGACAATTGTTCTTGAAGATTATTCACACGTCTGTATGGGCTGGTCAGAAACGTCTTGGGCAATTAGCCAAATGGAAAACAGCAGAAGAAGTAGCAGCCTTAATTCGTTCACTGCCCGTAGAAGAACAGCCAAAACAAATTATCGTAACACGAAAGGGTATGTTAGATCCCTTGGAAGTACACTTGTTGGACTTCCCCAACATTGTTATCAAAGGTTCTGAGCTACAGTTACCTTTCCAGGCATGTTTGAAAGTTGAGAAATTCGGTGACTTAATTTTGAAAGCTACAGAACCGCAAATGGTGCTCTTCAATTTGTATGATGACTGGCTCAAGACTATTTCGTCGTACACAGCCTTCAGTCGTCTAATTTTAATTTTGCGAGCATTACATGTTAATACTGAGAGAACTAAGATTATTCTAAAGCCTGATAAAACAACAATAACTGAGGCTCACCATATTTGGCCCACTTTGACAGACGAAGAATGGATAAAGGTTGAAGTTCAGCTCAAAGACCTAATCTTGGCTGACTACGGTAAAAAGAATAATGTTAATGTGGCTTCTTTGACGCAATCTGAAATCCGAGATATAATTCTCGGTATGGAGATTTCAGCCCCATCTGCACAACGTCAACAAATTGCAGAAATTGAGAAGCAAACTAAAGAACAGAATCAGTTGACAGCAACAACTACCCGAACAACGAACAAGCACGGAGATGAGATCATCACCTCTACAACATCGAACTATGAGACTCAGACCTTTAGCTCGAAGACTGAATGGCGTGTCAGAGCAATATCAGCTACTAATCTGCACTTGCGAACCAATCACATCTATGTGAGTTCGGACGACATTAAAGAGACTGGTTACACGTACATATTGCCCAAGAATATCCTTAAGAAGTTCGTAACAATTTCGGATCTTCGTGCTCAGATAGCTGGATACTTGTACGGAGTTAGCCCACCAGACAACCCTCAAGTAAAAGAAATAAGATGTATAGTGATGCCACCACAGTGGGGAACGCATCAAACTATAAATCTACCGAACCAGTTGCCTTCTCATCAGTATTTGAAAGATATGGAACCCTTGGGTTGGATCCATACACAACCCAACGAACTTCCTCAGCTTTCTCCTCAAGACATTACAACACATGCAAAGGTTATGCAAGATAACCCTTCTTGGGACGGAGAAAAAACTATAATAATTACTTGTTCGTTCACGCCTGGATCTTGTTCGTTGACCGCTTATAAACTAACACCGTCAGGCTTCGAGTGGGGTTCAAAAAATACCGATAAAGGCAACAATCCCAAAGGCTACTTGCCTTCGCACTACGAACGCGTTCAGATGCTCCTCTCAAATAAGTTCCTTGGATTCTTTATGGTCCCTGCACAAGGAAGTTGGAACTACAACTTCATGGGTGTACGACATGATCCTAATATGAAATATGAACTGCAACTGGCAAATCCAAAAGAATTTTACCACGAAATACATCGGCCCTCTCACTTCTTGTTGTTCTCAAATCTAGAAGATGCCGGGGATTCTGCCGGTGCTGACAGAGAAGACGTATTTGCTTAAGTAAGCTCTAGTTTTAGAATTAATATAATGAAGGCTGTACTTGTAAATAATTAAGACACCTTTAAATAAAATTTCATTTTTATTACAAAACTTGTTTACAATGAAACAGTTACATTAGTCTACTGATCCTTATGATATAACGTCATATAAAAAATATTTCAAATTTTAAACATTTTAAGCTGTGGAGTTGGTGTCCTGAGTGAGTGGTGTTATAGCTTCCATTTGAACTTTGAAATTTGGACGGTTTGGTTTGACACAATTTGGTGCACGATTAATTAAAGAACTGCAGGTGCATATGTCCATGATGTTTACACAGGTGCTTAGAAATTACGAACATTTCCACACTACTATCGCCAGGTTACCTCCGAAGAAGAGATATAAAATATTTTTCGTTTCGTATGATACCTCGAATCCAAAGCCTTCGCCAACTACCACGTGCCAGTATGTCCCAAATTTCTTATCCATGGTTTCTTTTATTGCTCGCGCAGCTTGCTAAAAGAATAGAATTTTCTGTAATGATTTTATTGTCAACTAATCTGCATTAATATAATAAGGAAATAAAACTTGTGAGTTTGTTCGCGATAATCTCTGGAACTACGGAACCGATTTTAAAAAGTCTGACAACGCTGTAAAGGCGACACCTCTCTCCTTTGAACATGGGATGGGCTACATTTGATCCGGCTTTACGGAAAAGAAATAAAGTAAGTCGGTATTTTTACCATGACCTCCCTGTTGAGTTTAAGAGACTGCAGGACAATTAATATAGACATGTCTCTCAGAGAAACATTAAAGTTGGACGAGATCGACTTGATGGAGGACTTCTCACAGGGATAGTTTAGTTTTACATAGGTCAATATCTCACCCAGCAGCCTGCCTATCCTGGTATTGAAATGAAAAGTTCGTAACATCGTTTAGGAAGAGATAGGCGGATTATGCAGAATGTAGAATTTTAATTATTAGTGTTAGGACATTTACAAACATATTTCAAATCTACGCAGACGAAGCCGCTGGCAACAGCTAGTAAGCCATAAACATGTATACTGCGAAGAAAACTACCTCTAATAGAACGCAATTCTTGCTTTCCTGTTTTGCTTAAGACACTAAAGAGAATTTAATGTTAGTAACAACCTCATTCCGAACAGCACTTAAAATATTTTAAGAACATCTTAAACCTTTATTTGAAAATGTTCTTGGGAAACATTAATAGGTGCAAAAGTATCATGAATTTAATTATTTTAAAATTGATTCGGGGTAAGGTTTTTCTAGCTAAATCCGGATTGAGATTTGTGAATATTCACGTATAGACATAAAAACACGCGGAGTACAAATTAGAGCCTATAGCCTACTTGCAAAGTAAATTCTGTTATCGTTATTCATAGCAACACAACACAAATGGGTAATTAAAGATATTAACCAGTCAGTAATATCTATATCAGGAAATTATCTAAAATAATTGACATACCTCATAATTCTGGGCATACTTCTCGCAGGCAGTAATACTAAGTTCGATGGCTTCGGCTCGCATTTCTTCAATCATATCGGAATGCTACAAGTGGACAAATGAAGGTGAAAGTTTCCTTTAAGACAAACTACATTTCTGCATACCTTTACAAGAGGATACACATGAACAATTTTCTTATCTGCTTCTCCTTCAGGTTTACCACCTTCATCTGCCATTGGTGTTTAAATCTTCAAAAAATACAATTCACTTTCAAATCGATGTAATTCCTTCCGCCAGAAATATAAATCTTGAAAAACTTTAGAGAATTGATAAAACTCGCAACACTAAACAAATCAGAAAAAAATCACTGTTTAGTGCGCAGTCGTTTATTTGGATTCGACTGCTGTTGTTGACCCTCATGGGCGATATTCACCCACCCCTTACAAAGTCACAGAGTGCTTTAATACGTGACAACCCTCCTCCCTTGTTGAGATATGCAACTAAGAACCCCACTAGAGTATTCACCCTCCGTTTCGTCCTATCAAAAATAATTCCCTTTGCTGAAAGAGCTAGAGGCGAAATTTGATAGCACTTTTATTCAGTTAGAAGTGATTATACTGCGATGTTTGTCACATTTCTGGATTGATTTTAGAATGATTCCTTAATTTCAAGGAATACTGGTCGAAGTAAATATTTTCAGTAATTTCCCAATGATTCAACAGAGTACAGAGTAGAAAGTGATTCCAAACAGATTTCATGCAATTTTAAAATAGGAACTTTTTTGTGGAGCCTTCACATGAGTGCAGGATGCAATTGCAAATTTAGTGAGAGATTTGTGCAAACTAAGGAATTATACGTTCTTCAAAAATTCTTACTCATTTTCATGTAGTAAAATAAATTTCTCCGTATTTATGTATTATTATTTTTAAGAGGACCCAAATTACATTTCTAAAATAGAAAACGCCAAAAAAATCTGTACATCCACAATACTCTTGGGTCACAGAACAAATCCTAGTCAAGTGGGATGTAAAAACAGAAATAAAAGAAATTCTTGTATAATGGCGGAGATGTACTACCTCATAAGAAAAAAAACCTAAAAATTTCTAAAATTGCTATTTTAAATCTTAAAATTGCAAAAATTCTATCCTTTTTGCGGAAGAAAATTGTGTGCAGATATTTCAGTGACTCTTGTACAAGACATGGAGATGTAAAATTTCTAGATGCGTATCTTTAATTTTTTTTCTCAATGAACTCAATTAATTCGAAAAATAGAGTTCTGAAAAAATGGCTTTAAATTTTCTAATCCGCTTATTCTTATTTAGGGAAAATTAGAGAAATTACTATTTAATTTAGCAGCTTGTTTTTAATTTAATTTGTTTCACTTTTTGCTTTTCCCCTGATCGCATTTTATTCCACGTACTTCATTTGTTTTGCACTTTCCTGATGTGCCTTTTCACATTTTTTTGTTTATTTTAATAATGTAATTTAATTCAATTAAACACACGAACAAGCAATTTAGAAATTTATACTGTCTTTACCGTTTGTTTCAGCAAAAGCCATGAAATGAAAATAACAATCAATGAGTTAAAAATTTTGCGTTGATTCGTTGGAAATATTGTTGTAAAAGACAAATTTTATAATTGAAATGTAGAAAAAGAGAGAACTGTCGGTCAAAAATTTGCTTTTCATGCCCCAGCCGGGATTTTAAAAATTCTCTTAAATTCGTAAATTTAGGGAAATTGCTCTTTAAGGGAATTGTTTTTGGGGAAACTATTTTAGGCAAATTGCTTTTGGGAAACTCTCTGAAGACGATATAAACATGTGAATCCATAGAGTCCTGAGCTCTATTTATGATGGAGTCTGAAAGCAAAATGTTGAATATAGACAGAGCATGAGCTATAAATTATATACAACTTTTGGAGATGAGATTTCCTGATATTTCCCCTAAAAAGTCTTTCAAATCTCCCGAATCTAAAAGTCTTGTTGTTTTCAGAGAAGAACTGTTTTCTTTCAGAAATTTTCGCTTTCTCTCACGTTTTTGTTAAATTCTGTCTTATAATTTAATTAAACCAAATTAAAAGTAGAAAACAATAACTTGGATCAATTCCCCTTCGCGCTGCATATATGACCTCATAGAGTATTTCCAGAAACACAATATGAAAAACATAAGTACTACTCCTAATTCGAATTAATACACTTAAACGCATTAAAACGCAGCGAGTTTTGAACTCAAACTACCCTTGGTTCACCGTTAGTATGTATTCTGCGCAACTGCCATTTTAACTCCTTTCTTTAGTACCAAATTACCTATTTTGGAGTAATATTAAAACGTCCGGTATCTTTTTTGCAAGGAAGACTAATCCTGTCAACTACATAGACTTATAAATCGGAGTTTTACTGGCTCTAATTCCAATTCCTATCCTAATCAAAACGGCCCTCCTCGCTCTCTTCTCTCATTGTTTCGCCTTTGTTGCAGTCAGTAAGACTGATGTCTACATTGTTATCAACTATGCATGTGGGTTGGTTTATCCGCTTGAGTGCCACGGCTCTTTGAAAAGATCCGGTCGAAAAATGTTAGACGGCACTATTGCGCTCCTGAAAAGGATGTAAGTCTCGTTGCAGTAACTGCCAGTGTCCCATAAAAAGAAACAAAATTTAAAAAAAGAATGATTTAGTTAGTGTCGCAATCTTTGGCCTCTTCGACAGTGACCGGAAGAAGCGCAATCGCACCATCTGGCACTCAAACGGTTTTTAAAATATTGCCGCCAATAATATTTCCTTTCCTAATATACATCTCTAATTCATTTTTAACTACTTTCCATTCTCTCTTATATTTAAAAAGTTCTAAAGTTTTATCTATTCTTATAGGAACTAATTCTGGAGATTATTCTATTTCCATACTTCCTTTTCTCTCTAAGACTTTTGAGAATATCTGATATTACTAGCTCTCCAATGATTATAATAATAATTTTTTAACTTGTTTTCATTGTTCCAGCACACAAACTTTTTTGGTTATACCACAGTTGCAAGGCAGCAAAATGTTTTCCTTAGCAACAATTCCTTAGGCTTCCTTCCGGTTAATAGTGGCATCCCCCAGAAATACAATTGATAATTCATGCTTCCCACCAATTATATTAAACAATACCGTCATCCCTTAGGCTTAGAGTAAGTCTGTAAGAAACTTGGACATCACATTTAATTTAGAACACATTTACTCCTCTAACTACACGTATTGCTTTGGTTAAATACCTTATAATGCATCTATTCACATTTGGGTGCGAGGTTTTTTTTTTTGCAAGTCCGATTCCGCTTCTTTACGCCTTCAACTCCGCAGTTCAATATGCTTTTCGAATGAAAAGAGGAGAGTGATATATTTTTATACTTGTTCCATTTCCACCATAGGCTCTAGAACTATAATTTTTTTTTATAATTAACTCTCACAAATAGCATATTCAAAATTTCTAATACAAAAGGGCTCTACAGTAACTTTTAATAAGGTTCTGCTTGTGAATCTGTTAAGTCAGTGGCTTGAAATCTGGAAAAACGCTGAAGCCAATTAAAGTTCTGTGCAATGTGCATATCAGTTAGTACCGGAAATTTGAATAATGTAAAGAATGTAAAATTAATAATATAAATTATGTAATTATAATTGCCACAAAACACATACTTTATAACTATTGTCGTATTTATTATTATATTGCTTGTAAAAAGACGTAAGTTTCAATTTTAGTTTTAAAATAAATCTAACACAAGTGATGTAACTTGTTGTTTAAAACAATTAGGACGCCAAACAGTAATACATTTTGGTTACGTAATACGAGATATAAGTGTAAAACTTTGTAATATATGATATCGTCTATTGCTTTAGTCTTAGTATATGTATTTACATATCTGGAGGAATCGTTAACAAGACAGAAATAATAAAATTTTCGGTGATCCGTTGTCTTTTCATATCTGCATGGGAGTACAAATCATTATTGCAATACCGTTAGCTATCATTGAAATTGCATAACGAGCGCTTTGGTAGCACTAGCTATATTCAAGGCACAGTCTCGAACGTCTTGCATAAATGCATCGGTAGATGTGGTATCATCGGTTGAAAGAGATTTTTGGAGATTCTCACATTCACGTTGTATCAGACCTGTGTATATATTCAGTTGTTTAATGGCACTTTTAATCACTTCTGAATTGTTTTGCTGTAATTAAAAACCAAAAATGTAATTAAAGTCACATATCTTATCTAATATACTAACAGCTGGAAATATAGCAATGAGCTCTGCTACAGCGACACGTATACGTTCAGCACAAGGGACAAAGGCTTCTTTATTAGCAATTTCCTGCATAGCCACGCATAACTCTTTTAGCCGTCTAGTAACCAGGTCTGTTCTGTGTTTCACTTCCTCACCGAAGGGTTGCAAAAACTCAACGGATTTATCTGCTGCCGCCATTTGATACATACTTGTAGTAGTGCGAAATTCAGGTCCCTTTGCATACGGTCCAAGTCTAGTTTCGTACATGCTTACAGGTCGTTTTGAAGTTGATTGATTACTACTAGTAGATCCGTCTAATACTGGCTCTGTTTCAGTTTCTGTTCCATTCAAATCTATGCGACTGTAGAAGAAAACGGGAAAGTTGCAATAAGTTTACAATTTATTTATCTATAAATGTTTACTAAACTGGTTGAACG
>QYTT01092936.1:11600-27987 GCA_006980735.1 Dasypogon diadema
TCATACTTAAATAATTTTGAAATGAATACTTTTTTACAAGGATAAACTTTTCTAGATATTGCACCTCATTAGATATCAAATTCGTGGCTTGGTAGTATCGTAAAACGGGTTTCCAACTTGAAATTAACGTCGCGTTTTTTACCACTTGTAACAGCAAAAAGAACAGAAATTTCTATAGATAATGTGCATTAATTATCACGAGTATTGGAAATATATTGATGCAACTTTGCGGTTTATTTTTTTTTACATCTTAATTAAGAAAATCAACGGAATATGCACCTAATATTCAAGCTAGTGGGTAATTCAATAACTTAGCAGGTAAATTCGAAAATTTTTAAGTATGTGCATTCAATTTGAACTAACTAAGTGGTTTGTAATGAATGGTGTAAACGGGCAAACAAACTACTAGTTATGTATCAGCAAAAAAAGCGGAAAGACATGAAAATGAGGATTCAATTATCTAGAAATAGAAATATGTATTATGATAACGTTAACCTAAAAATCTAGCATAAAAAAGAGGTGGCAGCTGGTTTATTAGGATTTTCAGATTGCTGCTTACTGGTGCGATTTTTGGTCTGGACAGATTCTCCTTTCACAGATATTAATAACATTTAAGATAGCCCAGTTAATGAGTAAGCCTTGAAATATAGCGTTAGATGATTAATAACTCTAATATGTCGACCCACACACATGTCCAAATCAAAGTTATTAATGTAATATGTAAAATTCTGACTTTCGGAACATAAGAATTAAGTCACCTCACCTATTCTCGCAAGCTTATTTAAATAAAGAGACATACAGTGGCTCCAACGAATAATCGGACAAGCTTAACACTTAAGCAAAACACAAGATATATGGAGAATGAATAACACGATTTTGTTGATATATAGCTCATTTTTTTCTTTTTTCCTATATTTTGGAAATATATTTAAGAATTATACATTATCTAAATCATATGAAAAAAAAATCCAAGAAAGTAACAAATAAAATTCATTTTTCAAGTCAAACAAATAATCGGACACAATATAAAAAAACCGGCCAAGTGCGAGTGGGATTCGCGCACGAAGGGTTCCGTACCATTATCTATAAAAACGGCAAAAAAATCATGTCTGTTGTATGGGAGCCCCCTTAAATATTTATTTTATTCTGTTTTTTAGTATTTGTTGTTATAGCGGCAACAGAAATACATCATCTATGAAAATTTCAACTGTCTAACTATCACGGTTCATGAGATACAGCCTGATGACAGACGGACGGACGGACGTCTGTCACCGTACCCTTTGGGTACGGAACCCTAAAAATAACAAATTGTGGAAAAGTATACTAATTTAGTATTGGGTGGCAAATCTTTTTGTCTGTATTACAGCTTTAATTCATTTTGGCATTGATTTGACGAGATTTTGGCAAAATTATTGTTCGATATTATCCCATTCATTCTTTAATGCTTCTTTTAATTGACTAAAATTATTAAATGTTCTGTTGTACAGCTTCTTTGCAAGTCCCCCCCCCCCATAAATGCTCGGTGACGTTCAAGTCTGGTGGCTGGGCAGGTGTTTGCAGTAGTTTGGAGCAGTTATGTATAAGCCAAAGCTTTCCGATCTTCGAAATATACTTCGGATCGCTATCTTGATAAAAAGTATAGTGCTGCAAAATGCCTAATTTTTCTGCACTTTGTTTAACATTTACTTTGAGAATGTTGAAATAAATAATTATATCCATTTTACATTCAATAAAATGCAAATTGCTCTTCTCATGCATATCCAAATCATCACAGACAGCTCTCCATGCTTTACAGCAGCCTGGGTATTTGTTTTTATCGAATTCGATGTTTGGTTTTCGCCACACGTAGGACCTCCCATCCGATCCATGTAACTTAAACTTACTCTCATCAGTAAATAAAACCTATTAATTATAATTAAAACAATTAAAATATCAAAACAATTAACTAGATAGTCCTTTTACGGTTTTCCTAAATTCGTCATCCTTCAGCAAATATTCCATCGGAAATTTTAGTAGAAGTTTTTTATTCGTTGGGCTTATAACTGGCTTCTTCCTAGAAATTCTCGTATGGTAACCATGTTTTCTTAAAACGTTTCGCACAGTTTCAACACAGACATCCTTTTCTATGTAATCTTACATTTAATTCTTCAATTCTTTGGCTGATTTGAAAGGCTATTCTTGCACTTCTTTTATAAGTCGCCATTCTTCTCGATCGTTTAATATTCTTCCCTGGCCTTGTCTGCTTTTATTTTTTATTCTATTTAAATTCCGATATCTTTTAACTATGTCATGCACAGTTGAATGACTTCTTCCAACCATGTTTCCCATTTCCCATTTGTCGTTCTCCATAAAGTTTTATCACTAACTGTCGACTTTCAAAAATTCTTTGTTTTTCATTTCGAATTACAACTCGTTGCACTCACAACCAAACATCAACTGAATGCAAACAGGGAATACTTACAGCGACGGATCTGAATTCACAAGAATTTATAGGAAAATCCGTTACTTTTGCAAGTGTTGCCTCATTTGTTTAATTTGTCCGATTATTTGTTTGACTTGAAAAGTGAATTTTATTTGTTATTTTCTTTGATTTTTTTCATATTGATTTGAAGAATGTATAATTCTTAAATATATTTCCAAAATATAGGAAAAAAGAAAAAAATGAGCTCCTTGTCCGATTATTCGTTGATATTCTGTACTTACATTTATGAGTTCGCAATTTGCCAGCGTTTCACAATCTGTCAACTAAATTTTGGACAGAAATTAAATGACTAAACTGCTGTGTAGAAAAGAGAACCAGAGTGACTTTCACAAATGTAGTATTTCAAAGATAATTAAGGAGGTGAAGAAGTTTCTGCACTATGTTGAGGAGTAAAAGGTAAAAATGATCCTAATATTGGTTAATAGGAATACAATGTGCAACATGCTGATAAAAATAAATATTACTTTCATTAATCTGTAGTAAATTTGACGCAGTTGATAAGTGTTGAACTTATGTAGATGTTTTCGAAATTACGCAAACTTCGAAATTTAATTTTATAATAATACTTGGTTGGGAGTAAGGTGAGGTGTTTAAAACGTTAACTACCGAAATTAATATAAAAGCTTTCGTGACAGAATTCCCTGTTAAAATGCGTTCGTCGTAAGGGAGCTTTTTAAATGCCGGTAAACGGTGACCGACACGGCAGTGAATGTGTTGAATAAGTTTTTTTTTCTTATACATATAAGTAAATGCAAGATAGAGGCACTTAGCGGCAAAATTAAATTATTAAAGTGTCCATATAAATAAAAAAAATTCTTCTTGATGAAATAGAAAAAATATGAAAAAAGTGGTGTTTCGATCAGAAATGTATTGATCATCATCAAAGGGCAATCAACAAATTTTGCACCATTTGCATAATTTTACAACAAATTAGATGAGGAACAATTATTAGTTCATTACGCATATTATTATTTTTTATTTTATATGAAAAAAACCCAAAATAGATAAAGAATAGTGCTTCGATCACAACAAGTAATTTGATCATAGTAAGTGTGCCGATTGACTGGCCCGCAGTGTTCCCGGAAGTCTTATAATTGTAACAAAGTATTACAAATAACTAATTATTTGTTTCGATTTTACACCCCTAGGAATTCCATTCCACACATAAATGCATGCCTTATAAAATAGCTGATTCAGTATTGCAGCCACGTTATTTTTTCTTCGGATTCAGTTTTTGTTTTTTAGAAACAATAAATTCAAGAATGATGATGTCGAAATGTATCAAATCAAGGAATGCAAATTGTCAAACTTTCAACCCTTTTGAAATCGTCAATGACATAACAAATATGTAATAAATAGCAAGAAACAATTAATGTACAAAATTACATAGTACGTAAAAGTTACTTAATTATATGAACAATTGTTTATTTATTTAGAAGTTAAAGATATACCAATATTTTTTCTTTTATGTTTAATATGTTTTTATTACTCCCTAAAAAGAGCACTGTTCAGGAGGAAATAAATAAAAAAAGTTGTCTTTATTACAATGTTTGTCCTAATGTCACACCTGTAGCATAAATGTTGCATCTTGTTTGTGGAGGGTCTCTAACCTGCCAGATATCTGCAAGAAATTGGTTCACAGTTGGTGACAGTATGTGATTATTAGGGGCCTGCGACAAGAGGCCTCTAATCACTGCGACCATACTAGATCTATTGTAATGTGGCCCATTTTATACATCCCGTTCCAACCTGAGCCCCTTAATAAAACCCAAAGTCTTCTTGGAAATTAAATTAGAAATTTACTTTTTTAGGGTTATTTGGAAAGAATGGAATATTGCCGGCATATTTGCAATTTAGTTCTAACAGCAAAGGAGCAATATCAGCTATCCATAAAAACCCCACATTGCTTCATTTTTCATCTTATCTTGGCTTAGATGTTGACTATATGATGGATGTCCTTGCACTCCTTGGAGTTATAATCTCATTTACAAGGTAAATTGACCGTGTAGATCTTATTATACTATATATTTTTATTTCATTTAAAATTTTAATTTTGTTTCAGTTTTATTTCCCAAAGATTGTGCTTACTTCCGACATTTGCAGCATTGTGGTCTCTCTACTATTCATTGGTGCAAGTAGCACAAGTTTTTGGTCATCAATCTGATCTTTTATTACTAGAAGCAGGATTTGTTTGTTTGCTAATAGCACCACTTAATTCAAACAAATCCAGTATTTCTGACAAAGTAGGATTTGTTATGATTAAATGGGTATTGTTCAGATTTATGTTCGATTCGGGTGCGGTTAAATTTTTCAGTGGATGCCCGCAGTGGTGGAGATTTGCAGGCAAGAAGAATTTCTTTACTGATTATTATATTAAATAATTTAATTCTTTTCAGGTTTAGCATATCATTTTGAAACGTTACCACTACCCACCGTCTTTAGTTGGTTTTCATATCATCTGCCGTCAAGCTTTATGAAAGCTACAAACATTTATACCAATATAAGTGAACTTATATGCCCTTGGTTCTTCTTTTTCTTTAGTAGAGGTGTTCGAATCATCCTTTTCTACTGGGAAATTTATTTACAGCTATGTATTATCGTTTCCGGCAATTATGGTTTTTTAAATTTTCTTATGATTGCGCTACTACTGGCCCTCCTTGATGATGAATATCTTCGCAAACGAACTCCAATGAGGTTTGAACACGAAAAACGTGTGATTATAAATTTTCTAATAATATCAATTTTCAGATTAATTATGGACACATTAATAGCATGTTTTATATTTACTATGCTTTTGTTTGGAGTTACAGTTATGTTTCCCACATATCTGAATAAAAGTATTAATTTTTTTCAATATTACTTAATATTTAAATAATAATTCGTTTTGCTTATAGTGACATTTAAGCAAGAACATATAGCGATTCTTCGATCTATGACAAAATTATCACCACTTATGCCTTTGGTTGCACTTATCACAGCATTTTTGACTAATTTGAACCATCCAGCAATTCAATTATCGGTATATACAGGACATTTAATTGGAAGAATTTAACATTGATAATTATTTATTTACAGAAGAGTTCCTTCAGAAAGTTCTCGGAAATAAATACTCTCCTTGCATTTACAATAGCTTCATTGGCTTTAGTTGGATTTTCTGTGGTAAGTTGCTTTGAAAATAAAATATATTAACATCATAATCGCGAAATTGTATGCTATGATAAGATATAATTACCCTAAAACTAAATTACTTGCTCGATATATTTTTTGTGAATACGATTTGTTGAGATTATTACAAGAAATTAGGTATTAACATGTTCATGTCAACGCGACTCACACCGGTGTGATGGGCAAAATGTAACTAACTAACTGATAATTACTCAATAGTTTCCAAAAAGTAACTAGTTAGTTACATTACGAAAAAATAGTTAGTTATTAATTACTTTTTAGTTATTCATCTTTGACCTTAGTAACATTTCAAACCCTATATAAGCACGTATTGGTCGTATAAAGAAAATCGGGATTTAAGATTTTCGAAAACCAAAATCCATATTTGCTCCCATAATTGAGATCGGGTGCAACCATTCCTGTCATAATATACCTAAATAGACGTAGCATTTCTGAAAAAATACATACTAGATATTGATATAAAAAGTGCGTCAAAATAAAACCTTCTCCCTCAAACTCAAAACTGAACTAAAATTTTTACAATTAAACATAAGGCAAAAAATAGCTTATTGTTTTTTATATCTATCTTTTGCATACCGTAAAATAGATAGTGTTCAGAGAACGCGAATCTAGTGAGAAAAATTTTGACTTTTCTAAGTAAAGTTTTCTTTAACGATTTCAGTAATATATATCTAATTTTTAAAAATATTTTTTTTACGATTAACTGATCTAAAAAATACTTTTTTTGATTTTACGTATTTAGTAGATTTTAATCCGCTGTCCAAAAATTATTTCAAATTTGGAAATTGGCGCGCTGTCCATTTATTTTAAAAGGTCGCTCGTAATCTCTGTACATTGGGCTCTAATTTCTAATGAACTAAGAGTTCTGCAAACCTGAAGTTTTTCTCCTATGTTTATAACACATTTATAATTGATGGAGTAAAAATTGTAGCATTAATTGTTTATAATAACAACTCGAAGTTAAGCCCGAAACGAATGCGTCGCGGAGTTATGGGACGTCCCGAGCATTTGAAACTTATCGAAAAGAAGAAAAAAACATTGTGAAATTAATTTCCTGTCAAAAATGTCAAGAAATGAACAGTTGGTGTAGATTTGAAAATTGATGTCGCTTTTTGAGCACTTTTCCCTAATTTACCCCGCTAAAAATGTGTTGTTCATTGACAATTTGTATCAGTTTTAGATTCACGGCCCCAGAAAAATGGTTTAATTTGTGTGGGTAAAATTTTAAAATGATCGGTTGAACTGTATGTCCCCCAATTTGAAAGACATTGCGAAGAAATTGAACTGGATTTGCTTAAAAGTAGATAATTGCTACGATGTTATGGATCGCAAAATTGTGCTCGTTCTGCCACACACAATTATCGACCAATGCAGAGAATACTATGTAACCTCTGAAATAATGCGAGTCCCGCAAAATCCTTTTAAGGCATTATTCTTGATTTTTCCGACCCTCCAAAGTAGATTACTCTCTTAATGGAAATCAAGAACTGATTAATTAAAATAATTAAAGGTTAATTTAATTGATTGCTCAAAAGTATCTAGTAAGTACCTAAAGTAACTAGTTAGTTACTCAAAGCTACTAGTAACTTTAATCATTTCGCCCATTATTACATTCCATATAACATGAGAAAGCTCTCCTACGTAGAGAGCGCCGGCATGAACATGTTAAATTTAACCTTTCGGGTTTCTTTAAAGAAATAACGATTCATTAAATCCTTTTCGTCGAAGTGTTTGTAATTTTTTTCTGATTAGATTAAATAAAAGATAATTCGATACATGGTATTAGTAAATTGCTTTTCATATTAAGAAAAACATACTGCATTTAGCAGGACATTTTTCAAAGCAAGATAAAAATTGCAGGCTTCTTCTGTTGTCAGTTGGACAAACAAATGGGCAAAAATTTTACGCTTCGTATTTTAAGATAATGAAAATGAAATCCACAAAATTTTTAAGAATTTTAAAAACTTATTCAAAGGTATGATGGCAAAATCAGCTTTCCATAATAAATCTTTTAACAGGTTCGCTGCCAACCAGGCACATATGAGGAAAACTTTTAAGCTCTCTCTTACTAAATGCATTTTGCATATATTTTTCTCACGAAAAGTTTTCTAGAGAAGGTGGCAGCGAAGTTTTGAAGAGATTATTTGCTGTTCCCTTTTATCAAAGAAGATAGATAAGAGATCCCAATTAACTCATCTCTGGCGAATGCTCTTTTAAAGCAATTATGACACTGGAGCACCATCGCATTTAGGATTTAAGCAGATAAGTTAGTCTTTTTCCGAGAAAAATAACATGAACTTTAATTAAGGGAAGGATCAGAAAACTGACAACCAGCTTTTCCTAAGCTTGCAGGTCTGAACGACGATTTTTTTCTTTTAAAGGTTTCTTCTTAAAAGAGAGGTTCCTTGGGATGGGACTGTATGTAGCCATTGTTAACTGGTCGTGCGTTAGAGTACAAATTTTATATCGACTTAACTCGAACAATCTTTATACTTGAATCGCACATTAAATGTCTGATAAAAGATAGAAAATTTAATTCGATTATAAAAAGTCGTTTGGAATTTAGGAAGTAATTTCAGTTATATAAGCTCCGTTTCATTACCGTACAAAGATCTAAATCAACAAGCAGCTTCGTAAATAACACTTCAAATAAGATGAGAAAGCTGGACAAGACCATACCTCCTCTGTAATCTTTCAGGAATTTTTCTTA
The DNA here is from genome assembly GCA_006980735.1 of Dasypogon diadema. NCBI lineage: Eukaryota > Metazoa > Arthropoda > Insecta > Diptera > Asilidae > Dasypogon > Dasypogon diadema. The sequence continues at coordinate 19,979 of QYTT01092936.1, forward strand.
CCGCAAAATAACATGTTAACGATTTATGTCCAATGGTAAGTGTTCAGTTGATATCATGGAGATGTGGTAGCAGGCGTAAATGTGGAGTATTTGAGCAGAAAATGCTGTACTCCATTTAAGGAACCTAAGATAAAAAATGAGAACGCCGTAACACTCCAATATCGTTTTAATACGCCCAGAAAATCACTCTTAAACTAAAGATATAAAAAAATTTGCATTACAGTAAATTCTTAACAATCTTCCTGAAATTCCCAGAGAATTGCAATAACTTATTCCTAGTAAAATTTAAATTGATTTCGAAATTTTTGGAGAAAAAACGAATGAACATTAGATTGATACCAGGAAATTTAACTTATTTGCGCCACACTAGACTAATCAAAATTTCTTAGAAGAGTATTGCATTGCAAATTAAGAAAATTATTAGTCCTTAGGTTCTCTAATTAAATTAATGAAAAGATATATAAGTTTTATTAACATGACTCATATTTCAGGTGCCTCACAATAACTTAGATCCTGTCATAAATGTAACAAATAGTGAGGTAATAAATTTAAATTACACTTTACCAATATTTGAATAAAATGTGTGCGATATCCAGCTTGGGAAATATTATCAAGCAGCTAATAAATACCATATCATTAACGAATATGGACAACACTTACGAAAGATGAGAACTGAACGTTTTGAGGTAACTTTGGAGTATACTCAAGATGTAAATGAGGCATGGAATGAATTAAAATTTGCCTACAAACCATGGAGCGTTAGTCAATCTCCTCCATTTGCAGGTTAATAAAAAAAAACCAATCCATGTTACATTTATAACAAAAAAAATTGTCATCTTGTAGGACCATACTTGCCACGCTTAGATATGAAGTTTTATGATACGGTGGTAGGAACTTACCGAGATCACCTATGGCTTCTATCACTGGCTTATAGAATTTTACAAAATGAGCCAACTGTTTTAAAACTATTCGGCATTGATAATAAATTGGAGCCAAATCCGAAATATGTTAGAGCAATTTTAAATAAATTCAAATACACTCCGCTAAATGAGATGTAATTAAATTCTCAATTATATTAGCCGTCTTATGTATAATGATGCATTAAATATTTTAGGGGAGATAATTACTGGAACAGACGCGTCATAAAGGAATATTTTCCAGCATTTTCCATTGACAATCCATCCCTTCTATCATTTCTTAAAACTATGAAGATAACGGAGAAGGTAAAGCCACAACAAGTAAAGAACACTATGTATAAAAATATACTGGATTTCATACGGTGAGATAAATATATTAAAAATTTATTCATCACGTTAATTGTTTATTTTTTCCAATTAGGCAACAAGCTAATCTTATAGAGGGTCATATTTTAGTACTAAGCATCTTAATTGCAGGGTTCCTCATTATATTCATAAAAAAATAAATATAAATCCGATCAAAATTAAGGGAACATATTATTGAGTGCAGGGTCTTAGTTTTATAGTGTAAACATAAAATATTAGAAAAATGTAACTATGAAATAATTCTCTAGGATTTTATTTCAATGTTATTATTTCTATGTTTAAATTGGAAAATAACTACACACTTGCAATAATTTTTACAGGGTGCGTTTTTGTAACACGTGGTTATTTTCTATTTTTTCTATTTTTTGTACTATAAGCACAAGCACAATACTTGACAAAACATCAAACTGATGAACATATTGAGATTATTTTATTTAAAGGGCATGCAATAAGAGGAATCTCAATTTCTGTCATTTTAAATACGTACATAATAAAATTTGTAATGTATTATTGAATAATATTAGCTAACATCAGAGAAGTACACCGCAATATGTAAAAAGTGAACGATATATATGTTGTCTTATGTAAGCAAATATCTATAGTAAAACGAAATTTGTTACTAACTTGTTCTGAATTTATATGTTTTTTTTCTTTCATTAGAAGTAGAGTTGCTACGAAGCAATACTTTGTTTAACACATTCAAGTTGGCAATGCAATTCTCTCAAGCAAATCTCGTGTGAGTCACCAGTGATTCACGCCGTGTTAAAAGAGATTTTCGTGATAATAAGGCAAGGCATTTTTGTAACGTGTGAGAGACGTGATACACTTTCTGGTCCCAAACTGAGAACCACATCATGCATTTTCTAAAAGTTGTAAAAGCAACGGACCTTTTGACCTTGACCTCTTTTCGATCTATCTCCAATAAACAATTACAAAAGAAGAGAACATCAAAGTCAAAAGGATAAAGTTAGTAATTTTCAGAAATACCGACTGCAATGGAGGGAAGATCTTACACATGATGCAAGAGTACGTATAAGAGTTAGCATTGGTCAAACATATCAAATGGAGAAATAGTATAACAAGAAAGGTGAAAATCTTAGAATTGCTAAAATCAGTTATTAGTCTTTATTATCTAAATGTGTGGGAGTGCATTTATATAGAAAAATCATTGTCATCTATTACAGCACTGAAGTTGCTGACTACGACCGGATCCATCTTCTGAGTTGATTTTATCTACATGATGCTAGACTCTAACTTTAACTTCACGATTTAGATTTTTATTTATTTTATTCCTCCAACATTGTGTGGTCATTTACTTCGAAAAATACTTACTAATAGGTGTCATTACATTTTCTGTTGAATTTTTTTAGCACTCATTATATGGAAGTTTTAAAGAAACTATTGTGGTAAAAAAATGTGAATTTTTCATTTCAATTGTATTTAAATGAGTCAAAATTAAATGATTAAGTTGTTGTACATTCATTAAATAATATTCGTATCCCCAACAAAGAATTTTGCAAACCATGTGAGCATTGTTCAATTTCCTATTGCTTCTTTGTGGTAAACGGTGCGAAATTTTTTAGCTGTTTATAAAGGTAATACTTCTTAGTTTATACTCTCAAAACGCGATACTGTCCTTTCAAGTTTTGCATTACACATGCCAAATATTACATGGTAGCTTTAACATTTAACAGTTAAAGCAATATGGAATCTTGGACAAGCAAGCATTTGTTATAGTTGAAATTATTTAAGAATTAAAGTTTTGTGATCAAAAGCCTAAAAAAGTAGAAATGCTAAGGAAGGAGATAAATAAAAATGTATACAACGAAATTAATGAAAATATGGGATGAAAATATTTCTGCTTTTCCAAAAATATCGGTCGGGCTACATTTTGGGCATATTCTACCTGCTTCCGCAGAGAACATCAGATCCATTCTATAAATTTTACTTTGGGTGCTGTTAATGCATTGACACTAATCCTATAATAAGCACACACTTTTGTTTAGCGTTCCGTTCATGTAACAACATATTTATAATTTATTGCAAAACACATTTAACACTGTAATAAATGTTTAACACTAGAACTACGAAATTCGTCATATTTTTACGGCCAGCCTCTCTTTCAATTGCATTATTCAGCGTATTATTTCCATCTCTCGCCAGGAACATGAATAGCAATCAATATATACCCGCAAGGATCTTAATTCAATCTTAACTCGGCTTCAAAATTTAATCATAACTTCTTATGAAGCAAGCTGACTTGTGCAACGCAGAGAGATCGAAAGAGATGTTGGTGGAACAGGGAGTTGGGAAAGCTAAGAACTAAAACTGAAAGGCTCTATGATCAATCTAGAAAAGAAGGAATTAATGTTGGAAGGCAAAGGGATAAATACAAGCTATAGAATTGAGGAGGTCAAAGAGGAAAACCTGTGGAAGACACTGTGAGAAGATCTTCCGACTACGGCAAGATTTCAAAAGGTGCTCTCCAAAGACCACTGTAATCCAATCGGACTATTACAAAAATCAGTTGGGAGTTACGCTGCCAATTGAGAAGAAACAATGGAATTACTTTTATACCGGCTCCAGACGATGCGCCCACGTGCCACGCATTCATAATTCTAGTCAAATCCGACAGCTTGTGGACAGCAACTCATGTATCTAACAGAAAATGTGAAAATACTATCCACGTGACGCATATCTAGCAAGCGCATAGAGAAGTCACTTCATCTGAATGAATAATACAGACGATACAGCAGATTTTCCCTCATTTGCGAAATGTGCAAATACCAAATCATCTGGATATACTTATACAAAAACATGTGCCCCGATGCGATCATGTTTGCTCAAAAAGCGAACTTATCACCCTTAACGTCATAGACGTCGTAATATAAATAGAAGGAGCATTTCAGAACAAACGCATATTGATACCAAAATACATCAAAATTAAACAACAAACTGGAAACAAATCTTTTCGCGTTACACATTTTACATGTAAACACATCGTCTGTATAAAGTGGTAAACGCATCATCTCAAATTTCACATCATAAAATCGTTTTTTAAGGTAGGTATTGTCTAAGGTCAGGGCACAACCCTTTGTATACAAAGCAAATAGAAAAGAGATTAGAAAATTTTAACCTGATAAATTTTGGTAGTAAGCTCCGATTTTTGGAATAAAATTTATACTTGCAACATCACAATGGTTTTGGAAGTATAATTCTCTTCAATAGAATTGCCTTAACTTAACCGCTGGTACCCAGATAAATCAACATGGACATCAAATTAAGAATTGTCATGTAAATAACGAGTAGTGAATGGCGAATAAAAATAAAGAAATTAATGGTGAATAGTGTTTACATATAAAAACAATTAGGGAACGACGATGGGCCACTAATCCCTCTTGGCAAGTTATATTGCCCCAAGACTAAAATCACTTCTTCTTGTGGGAGATCCTGAAATTTCCAAAAAGGGTGGAAAATTCCACTTAAAATAGCTGAAATGCATGGAAAGGGATCTTAGGGCTTTACAAATTCATACTTGGAGGAAAAGGAACATTGGTTTTTTAATTAAAAATCAAATATTATTATACCGTACTGTACACCTATAACAACGACGGTAGACAGCAGATGTTGGACTGTTTAAAAGTGATTATGAATTGACTTTGCTGAAGAAAAACAGCAGTAAAAAGACATAATATTAAATTTTTGTCATTGATTTAAAAACGTTTAACATAGAAACATCAGATGGGACTGAAAAATTAAAAAAGTCATTTAAGTAATGCGATTTATTTCCGATGAACAATGAACTGTAGACTGTTGAGAATTCGGACTCGAATATCTTAACATATTGCATACCAAAAACGAGAAATCACGTTTTCATCAACGTACAGTACAAAGAGCTGCTGATGAAATATTGCGGATACTGAATATGATAATAAAACAATAATACACCCATGGGGAAAAAAGTTCGGACTATCATTCATCACTCCGTTTTTCAATTTCCTAAACGATATTAGATTTTTATTAGATAAGTTAATCATATATGTAATACAAAATTTGTAAGTACTCTTTAAGGAATTTTTGAAAAGTTAACAATTCGAGGTTCTTTAAAATTTAATCAGTATTTTACTATTAACAAAAAAAGCTAAAAACAAAATAAGCCTTCACAAAATATTGAAGCAAACTTTCAAACCCTCTTGAAATTTGTTTTTTGGACTACGAGGAATCCAATAATCCTTTAATTTTTGCCTTTACAACGACGTTTCTTCTCCTCCTTTTGATTTTCAATTGTTTTCACACCGACTGATCGGCTTCACTTTATTTAATGTATCTATGTTACTATCTACTATACACCGGCTATTTAGTCCCAAATTGTAAGAAAATAGAGGATACAGCAGGTGCGAACTTTTTTTCCATGACCAAAGAGAATAATTAAATTCACTAACTTTTTGCAAGAATAAATTAATTTGAACTTGACTAGAAGTTTTTAAAGAGCTGAACAGTGGCAATTAAAATTTACTTTTATTTTCATTAATAGTAAAAATGCAAGCTCTCAATTAATTACGTTATTAAATTATAATCTTAAAGAAATTTGCATTATCTATGAAAACAAGCGTTAAGATCATTGCAATGCGTGAAATACAAAGCCAGCTATAAAACTCCCCGTAACTATTGTATGTACGGTGCTGATAGGAACTTGAATGATATCTACGTATACAACAGAGGATAAACACTAAACTGGTAACAACTGGGAAGTCAGTATACTGTACAAGCTTTCATTATCTATTTATTGTAAAGTTCTTATCAACGAGATCTGCTGAACGTAAGAACAACCTTGGAAAGGCCAGCATTACCACATTCAGAAAGATATCCAGGTGTCGATATCTCACACACTCACATATTGTGGCAGTAAATTTCTTATAAAATTAGTAGTAATTATTACGTAACTTCTGAGCTGAGAGCTTCTTAATTGTGTTTGTTTACATTTTATCTGACCAGAATTCGCAATGATTTCGTAATTGCATAACGATCTACCTGCAATTTAGTCATATTTTACAACATCGCTTTTATTTACAGGTGTTTCCTACGTGTTTTGATATAAATTTACTCTTGACATATTTCGCCCTTGAGATATGTATAAATGTTTAAATGCCATTTATTGTTTGGAGTTAATTAGCATTACACTCGCTGAATATTTTACTTTTAGTAAAAGCAATATTAATAGCGAAAAATAGAAATAATTATTTATTAATCTTCTGAAATTAATTATATTATGTAATTGGGTTTTTAAATATTGAAGATTTCCAGCCGAATATTTTTAATAAAACTAAAAAAAGAACAGAAACAGTTCACTTCAGACCTATCGTTGAAAAAATTTCCAGACTAATAAGAGATCATTTATGAGCTAAAGCTTAAGTGAAAAAAAATAAAAAACACAAATAATAAGTCAATTGTGTTACATTGCTCCAAAAAGCCGACAAGGAATTGACAATGTTGTTTAAAGTATGTTTACTAAACAGTATGATGTTCGTACGAAAGGCAACATTACAACAAATTTTTCTATTTGTTTGACGATGATTTTCTAAAGCTCTTAAAATGACTCTTTACTCATGACTTGTTTAGCGCTTTTATTTCAGATATAGTATAATAAGATAACCCGACCTAAAACTACGACTAGAGGCAAATTTTTGTTTTGATAACGATGCTCTGTACCAAAGTTATCAAAAATTCTGAAGTCTCTCAAAATTGACTGATAATCGAATACACATATTAATAAAAAATCATTCTATTTCTGAAGTCAGAGAAATGTATTATACTATTTGGAAAGAAAATAACATTATTTTTTCTCAGAATGAAAAAAAATAATCAATAAGTAATATTTTCAGAATATTTAGAAACAAATGAGAGTTGTCCTTTCTGCGACAATTGTAAAACTCCTTAGACAAGTGTTACAAGTAACGCAGCTTGAACATGTCGCCGGTGACCACGTCAGGTAAAATGCAAATCAGGTATTCGTCAGCGTCTTCTCAGTTCTCGCCTCAGTACAAGTGGGAATCAGAAACTCGTATCTATAATTGTATATCGTATGGTGTTGTCTAGTGCTGCCGTTTTGTTGTTTTTATGAGGAGGGAGTCTTTTCATGGGAGTTTTTTCCTTTCTAAGGGAGTATCAACAAAATTAATGAATAAGAAGTGTTTTTATAACAAAATTTATTAAAAGAAATTGGCGGCATGGCAGCTGAGAGACATCAAGTAAACGTTAATTGGTTATTAGATTACTAGATTATTAGTATGACTATCTTTCGGTAACCCTGATGACTGCTTCTACCCTAGAGGCTAGACCAGCGTTACCATTCTGCTACATATATAGTAAATTTACTACATTTTCCGGGTTTTTATGAAATCTACTACTATGCCACACAAATATGTGTATATTGCGATTTCTACTACATTCTTGTTTCGAACACTACATTTTGCTAAACAAAATAACGTCAAAGCCAAGTGCTGTCATCCTTTTGGTGATGTCAGATATTTGTAAACACGGGACATACATTTTTGAGAATTTTTTTTTAATTTACGAAGTCTTAAAAGTCGATCAATAATAATCAAATATTTTGTTTGATTACCACATTGAAAATCATTTGTAGGAAAATTTGGTAACGTATCGATGAAGCTTTGAGGAATCCTAAAGTCTTTATTATGTTTCTGCCTTTAAAGTTTCCTGTAATTT
>QYTT01092938.1:12527-22811 GCA_006980735.1 Dasypogon diadema
TCTTGAGTAAAACCCTCTTCGGGACACTGAATGAAGACGATGCTGACAGATACGACCAACAAATTAACTACGTAAAAGACAATCAAAACCACCTTCTTGAGCTTTTAAAAAATCAAACGCTAATCATAGACACAACTGCGAATATCTTCAACAAAGGCCAGCATGAAATTAAAAGTACTCAGTAAAATTGTTTCGGTCTAAGGCAATGGCTTTAATGTATGTATGTGTGCGTTACCGAAGAACCAACAACTCTCCGTAACCGTTATTTAATTTTTAACATCCTTACCCCGACGTAAGTTGTTTAACTCAAGGGTATAAAGCAAATGCACGGGTCTCCGTAATGTTGCTCCATCACCATATCGTACAAGGCAAGCCCTCACTTTACCACCTCGTCTTGGGAAAATAGATTGTATGACGGCTAATTTCCAAGGAATCCTTGGCTTAGTCGGATCAAACACCAGTACTACTTCACTTACATCCACTTTAGTTGCTGGTCGTTGTTTCGTTACATTAAAAGACCTTAACAGCTGCAAATATTCATTTCTCCAACGCTTCCATAATGAAGAGGTCCATTGTTGACGTTGTTTCCACTTCAATTGTATGTCCTCCGCTGAAACTTCAGTATTAGAAGGAGATATTATCGTCCAGTTACATGGACCTAGCAAAAAATGCATCGGCGTTAAAGGTGTAAGGTCGAGAAGGTCATACTAACATAGGTTAATGGTCTCGAGTTTATAACACCTTCTGCTTCCACTAAAATGATTTCTAACTGTTCAGTATTAAGTCTCCCTTTTCCTACAGCTAATTTCAAAACATTTTTAACACTTCTTATTAATCTTTCCCGAAAGCCCCCCCCCACCCAGAGGCACATTCTACGATGAAACGCCAAATTATTCTCTGTATGCTCAAAACACCGTGAAAGACCTCGCTATTGAATACTTCGTTAAGTTCTTCTAGTTCTCTTGAAGTTCTTTTAAAAGTCTTCGCATTATCTGAGTATATTATAGTCGGAAATCCTCTTCGGGCAATGAAACGCCGCAACGCTAATATGCACTCGGTGGACAAACTCGCAGTCAACTCAAGGTGGACGGCCCTCACCACAAGGGCACAAGTGAAAATCATAAAATATATGTACCTTCTTAATATTTTCTTCATTCTCCGCTTTTCCTATATATAAGGGCCCAGCAAAATCTACACCCACAGTTTCGAAAGGCCGGGCTGCTATTAGACGTTCACGCGGAAGCGGAGCAAATGGCTGCGTTGCTGGCAGGGCAAACATCTTTTAATTACAGTTTTGACTAGTTGCACCCCTCTTGGAATCCAAAACCTCTGTCGTAATCTGGTCAGCACTATTCCCGTGCCACTATGCAGCGTTCGCTGATGCATATCGTCGACAATAAGAGCGCTAGTGGGAGAAAACTTTGGAAGAATGACAGGATGTACCACGCACAACGCTTCATCCAAAGCTTGAAGCCTTCCTCCTACTCGGAAGAGTCCCTCGTTATCCAAATGGTGACAACTGCGATGATTTCGGTAATGCTTTACCACTTCTTAGAGCAGATAATTCAATGGGATATTCACTACCTTGATATATTTCAGCCAGTACATTTCAGCTGCGTTGATTTCCGGGACTGTAAGGTACTTATCTCTTGAACGATCCTTTTTTCTTATTAAATGGATGAATTTTAGGACAGTGGCCGTTACGCGCAGAAGTCGTCTTCAGCTACTAAACTTGAAGAAGGGTAAAATAGGTTCCGGAAACTCATTTGTGTGTGTAGCTATTTCGGGCTCTGCGAGTAAAGTTAATGCTACAGGAAAATCTACAACTAAATTACCGGTTGTATCTGTATTCTCATTGTCCTTCAGCCAATCAGGTCCATTCGTCCAAAAAGACGAGTTCATCAGGGATCTTGCAGAAATGCCCCTCATAAGAAGATCCGCAGGGTTTTCCTTCCCCGAACAATGCTTCCAAGCCGATAATGCGGTATGTTGACGTATTTCTTCCACACGACGAGAAACATACGGTTGCCACCTTTTAATGTCCCCTCTAATCCGATATAGGGCGATTTGCGAATCGGACCATAAATGATAATTCCAATCTTAGAGATTTCGTCAGATATGCACATAATCTAGCAGCAAAAGCGCAGCTGTCAGTTCAAGCTTCGGCAATGATAAGTCCTTCGACCCGCCTTCCTTTAGCGGAGCGACTCTACACTTTGCACACAAAAAACTAACGCTAATATCTCCTCGACTATCTCTACATTTAACAAAGGCAACTGTGCCATAAGCCTCTAGGCTCACGTCTATTAGGATCGGACTGAGCATATCTAATGGGTCGTAGATTCTGGCGATTAGTTGCAAGACATTTCGTTTTGTGCTCTCTCAATTGCTCACATCACGTAAGAAAAGCTCTACTGATTCTAAATTGACAGCTAGCTCATCGCTGATGGTACGCCAGTGCAGTCCTGCAGGCGAGCAGCTTGTCTAAAAAAGTGCACGTAATTGTTCACTATTGGAATTCCACTTATGTGAAGTCATTGCAGCACGTCACATGATGCCCATAGACTCTGTATATATTCGTTGACTATGCTCTTCGCTATCCGTGCTTAACCCTAGATCATCCATATAAAATAATTCAGCAAGAATTTCGCAGGTTTCCGAAAACAAATTGTGTTCTTCTTTTAAATGAGTTCTTATCGTTGCAGATAATAAAAAGGAAATAGAAGTGACACCAAATGTAAGCCTAGTCATTCTAAACATTTGATACTCGGGTATATTTCCCATGGGTTTCAATGGACTTGCAAACCAAATAAATCTGTGATTATCTCTATCAATTTCTGCCAGAGCTATCTGAAGAAAGGCCTTTTCAATATCTGCAATGATACCTATTCTTCCGAGTCGAAAATTCAAAATAATCTTAGGCACATCGGGCAGCAAATTCGAACCCTTGAGTAACTGATCGTTCAAAGAAGGCGAATGTTCAGCATGCGCTGAAGCATCAAATACGATCCGAAGCTTCGTGGTTGGGCTGTAAATCCCTGTAAACGGGCCTGTGTGGCAAGTTAAAATTCGCTCACCCTTCATTTCGTCGGTAACTACCTCAGCAAACCCTTCAGCGATGAATTCTCTCATAGCAGCGTCATTTTCGATTAACTTACGCGGCACTTTAGACGATCTTCCAATTAAAGAGTGTAATCGGGCCAGGGCGCCTTCCTTGTTGTCAGCAATTAGGCAATTGTCCTTCCAGGGTAGTGTAACCGCATACCGTTGCTCTCTCTTCGCTATACATTTTTGCGCTAAACGTCTTGTCTCTTCCTCAGCTTCTTGTTCATCGCCTTTTATACCTAAAACATCAAGGCTCCAAAGGTTCATTATATCTTGATCATTTACAATACACGTACAAAGCAAATTACCACTAGCTCCTTCGATTACATCTCCGTTTTCACTCGCCGGTTTCAGCCCCTGTAAAGTCCACCCAAAAATTGTCTGGATCGCTGTCAACCGCTCTGTTAATCGCTTCTGTCGCCCGGTTACAGCAGTCCAGTAATAATCTGCCCACATAATAGACCTAATGCAATTTCTCGCTCTAAATTTCCTGTCGACACGTCCGCTAAAACAAAGTTTGCAAATAAATTTCTGTCAGCTTTCCGAGCAACTAGTACGACACAGCATATCTGAGGCACCACTATAGCTTCAATTTCGATGCATCGATTGGTGTATTGGCTACACAGGCACAGCCGTACACGTTTGAAGTGTTTACTCGGTGCCAATACTGCTTGTCCGAACACTTAAATTGTCAAAGCAGATCACTTCTAAATTTAATTTGTCTGCGATATCTTCTCCATCAATAAAAACCGAAATACGCTTACAACAGTCTGAGGCAAACACATATGCAGTTTGTAAATACACACGATTACTCGGCGGTGTTGCATGTTTTTCATGTGCACACGAATTTAATGCCGGAATCAATTGTAAACTGCTTGGTCTTTCCGAATTATTCCTTCTCTTGGACTCATCTGCTTTCTCTTCAGGTTTCAATGTGTTCTGCGGATCACACAACGTAGCATTGCAAAGTTTCACAGTATGCATACATCTAAAGCACCCAACATAGGCTTTCAACAAAAATTTTTTTTGTAGTATAGTGTAATTGCTATCACACTCTTTAGTTGTATGTTTCTTCGATTTACAGAAGTAGCATTCTGGACTCGCACTTGACCTCATCAATCCTGCAGCAGTAAGCGACATAGCCCTCTTTGCGTTTGTATTGGACAAAATCTTCTTCCCCTGATCATTAGACGCGCGCTCCATGGCCTCAACTTCTCTTTTCAAGAATTTAAGTATGGCTTTTACATGTGTATCCCGTTCAAATGATGCAACCGAGTCTTTTTTGGACAAAATATTATCTTCTTCGCCCTCTAAAGTTTCAGCTTCCTTAAGTGTGGACTCATAGGTTTTACGGTAGTGGACTCGGAGCTCATGGGGCAAATATTTTAATAAGATCGTCTTTAACATTATATAATAATGATGTACTGGGACTCCTAACGCCGTGAGTGATCTATTAGCAGACGTCACTGTATTGTACAAATTACGTAACTCCACTGCATCTGTTTTGGACTGGACCTGTCGTAAAGAGAGCAGCCTCTGCATAATTTTGTCCACCAAGTTATCTCTGTTGCCATACTCCGCTAATAAAAGGGAAATGGTGGATGGTGTGAATCCGGCAATAGCCCTTTTAGCGTTCCCTATTAATACTGAATCGAGATAATTAAACTTTTCAGTGCTGCTCAGCGAAGTACACTCATGCACACTTGTTCGAAGTTGCTCCCAAAAGGGCAGCCACTCTTCAAAATTTCCACTAAATTTCTTTAGCTGTAACTTCGGGAGTTTCGTTGTGGTGGTCTCACCTGATCTATTGGCTAAAGGGGCTGACGTGCTAGGGGGATTCAAATTGGGATTTTGCTTCTGCCGAACTCTACTCAATCGCACATTCACTTTAGCAAGGACTTCTATAGCTAAATCTTCATATTCCACGATTTTTTTTGGCTTCTCTATCCATTTCTTCAGCTTTAAGCAGGGATTTTTCCCATACGTCCTTGTTTATAGCACGTAAGCCCTCATATGCTGCGGATAATCTTTGCACAAAGGATGCCAAATTTTCCTCGATTTGACCAAGATTCGCGAGATTATCGTCACTTATTTGCGATTCGGTGGCTTGGAGATAATCGTTAGCCGCTTTCGTCAACTTAGTAATCTGACCGCGGTAAGTAGCACGTGTCGAAAGCGCCATTTAATATTTCTGCCGAAATCACCGTTTTGTTTCATCGTAATTCGTTAGGAAGAATTAAATCTTAAATTCGTTAAACTCTCGTTACAAATATCCGCTCCCGGGTTTTGGCACCAAATTGTAAAAAACAGAAAACTAAGTAAACCCCGATTTGGATACAATTCTTTATTTTCAGATTTAATTCCTACAATCGATCGTTTTAGAGTACGGTGAAAGACTAACTCAGTAAAATTGTTTCGGTCTAAGGATATGGCTTTGACGTATGCATGTGTGCGTTACCGAAGAACCAACAACTCTCCGTAACCGTTATTTAATTTTTAACAATGATTAAAGAGAGGTACTGGATAGCCAGGTAGGTGCATTGTGTATTTTGGAACTTGCGAAAGGGCCGCATCACGCATTTGGAGGCTGCGCTAACCGAGCTTGGCTTAAACTGCAAAGCCCAACTTTGTGTGTTATACAGATAAATAGGAAAAAAAATATGTATTTTATGATACGAGTGGGTAATAATAGATATCCTTTAACAATTAAAGTTTTGTGCAGACCGATTTTAATGGTCTAAAAGCTAATCTGATACTGTAATTAATGTGCCTCAAGTGTCCGAACTTTATATCTGTTGGTTATGAGGCTCCAAAAAAGAAATCCGTTACACTGTATTACTAAGCGTTATATCTTTGATAAATATGTGTGAAATGTAACTATATGCAGAAAAGGAAGGTTTGATATGGTTAATGGCAACATTAGGGAAGTATACTGTACGGGGTACGGCGCCTTAGGTTAAAGATTTAGTTGCGTGTATTATTATTTTTAAGCATTTATTACCATTAACGAATAAGAAAAAAAATTACGAAAAGAACATGTGTTGCTAGAATTTACAAGCTTATGTATCCACTATGCAGTTGGAGGATTAGTTACTAACGAGAAAACCATTATGTAATTTGACAACTTATGAAGAAATAAAGTTTAAATGAATTGTGTTTCAGGTAAAAATCATTTGAAGATTTTTGGTTTGGTGTAATTGTAATTTTGGGCCTCCAATAATAAAGTCAAGAACGGTTAGTGGAGATAGATTATTGAGATTTTCATTTTTTTAGTGTGTGTTTGTTTGACAATAAAGGTGCATCACTACCTAAGATGTCCGGCCTCCTAAATAGTTATGAAAGAAGAAAATAATAGTATAAACGTTATGTGTAAATTTTTAATAATTTAAAGAAGGGTTCTTTTCTCGGAACTCCCGAAGGTTTGAAAGAAAGATTTGAGAGCGGCCATCTCATACCATCAGGCTGGGGCTGAGATGTTGAGCTGCATATCCACCCGAAATCACACTCACAGTCAACCCCATCTAAATCCCCCCATATATGTCAAGCGGAGTTTTTTTTTCTTTTGAAAGGAAGTTGTCCAGGTATAGAGGCCACTTTAATTCGTTATATTATTTATAGTTTTTTTAATGAGTGTTTATGTTCCACGCCCCACCCGGCGAGCAAGGCCACTCCGCCACTCATAGGTCATTCCTGATGTATTTGTTTTTCTTTGTGGTGTTTATTGATTATTGAAGGTAATCTAATTGCACTCCTGGACAATTCCAATTGTTGTGTTTGCGAATGTGTGTCTGACGTTTTTTTCTTAGGTGGGTTGATTTTGCTTCCTGGCATTCTAACAAATGTAGACCTAGCCCGCGAACGTTACATGTCAACACAGAAAAATTAGCCGAATGGAGTAAATCTGAAGAAATTGGCTGCGAACAAAACTGGATTGAAATTTTTAATCATTTGAAATAAGGACAAATTTCAGCTAAAAATGTATTGAAGATTGTAGAATTTTGTTTAGCTCTACCAGCATCAAATGCTCCAACAGAACGTGTATTTTCTTTAATTGATAATATGTGGACTGGTGATAAAACTTAACTAAAAGTTGAAACATTAGAAGCTTTTATTTTAACAAAATGCAATTTTTGCCTCACTTGTCTAGAATTGTTTGACCTTTTACAAAATAATAACAAAATACTTAGAAAAACACATTCTTGTGAAAAATATACGTAAATATTAAAAGTATAATATAAATTCACAGAAGTCAGTATGTACTGCAATGCCTACCTACATATGTTTATATATAACATTTTAAATTAATCAACTTTGACTGATGTGTTAAGTTTTTATTTTTTATGTACACAGTAGTATATACTTGTTTTATTTGATACGAATTTTATAAAATAAAGATACTTTTTAGTAGAAACATATTTTTTTTCTTTTTTTATAATTTATGGAGTGTCCTTTATTTTGCTCGGAAAGAAATGATCGCCGTAGTTATATGTCTTGCATGCTTGTCGGGGAGCCTAATCCGAGCACATTTCTTTCAAATGTGTGAACACTTAATGCAGAGATAGGTAAGTGATTCTTGGCTCTTCGCTAAGAACTGTGCCTTCTGGGTTAGAAGGGAAACTCATTATTAATTTAATTCATTATTAATTAACTTATGCCCTTAGCCTCAAAAACAAAAATTCCAAAATGAAACGCTGGAAAGCGATCCTAGAGAAATTCGATTACGAGTTCCAGTACAAGCCCGGAAAACGTAACAGCGTAGCAGACGCGTTATCCCGCTGTTACCTTCTTCTATTGTCGTGGTAACAAGGGACGGTGAGTGCTTTTAACAGAAGGTTACTCGCCCCGTAGTTTGTCTTCTCTATTCTTCCTTTTGTTTCAATAGTATTTTGGCTTTAATTCTAAAATTCACTCTTGCACTTGACTACACTGTTACAAAATTCACTCTTATAATTTTAAATACTTGGGAAACGAATATATGACTTTTAACTAACTTTTGGACTTGTTCGCTTTGTAACTTCTTATCCTCTCTACTCGATTGGGTTAACCGAGCTACTTTTATTAGATTCTCCCACCATGGATTTTCCGACAGAAGAATCGATCTATTTTCCTCGACCACTGACAACTTTCGTTAAGTAATTTCTTTCCCAGTTAGGACTGCTTACGCTTGCGTTTATTGGTTACTTTCTCAATAGGCAACACGATGTTTCCGTGTTCTTTCGTAAATGCATGCGATTGATTAATAGGTCAAGAAAGTGAAATTGCTTACATTTTGTGATTGACCAAGAAATTCTCACAAGTCGAATTTCTGGGTCAATTTATGATGTAAATAAACAATTGCCGGTCAAGATGCATTATTGGGTTCTGAATTTCTTGTAGGAAATTTGAGCTTGTGCAATGTAGGAAAGTAATTTATGATTTTGTGGTTTGTAATTTGCTGGGTGTTTTTCAAGGGATTTTCAAGGGGTAAATTTGTGATGTAAACAGATGAAAATGGAGTTTGGAATGTTTTTAGGTTCTAATTCGTTTTAAAAGGGCTTGGGTTATGGGAAGATGAGCACAAGTGAAAGCAATTTGAGTATTTCTGTAACATGAGACATGAAAATGCATCTTTGGTTTTTAAGATGTTAACTGTGCAATGCAGTAAATGTACGACAAATCTTTTAAAACGCACGGGATTATGGAATCATAAGAAGGTGCGTAATGCAATGGAGGTGAAAAAATAACTGTATAATAGTTTTAAGTAATCGCGCAAGCAGTCACTTATAACACCGCATTACCCAAGTAAACTCAATGACGCCCACAGAGCACAGCAACAAAAGCTCATGGCATGAACTAGTTTCTATAGTAACAGCTCCTATTAACGCTTTCAAAAATCAAACCATGTTGTCAGTAGGAGACGAAGACAGTTATAGATTCCTCCATATATCATAGGCATATCATCGTTAAAAGGCAATTCACAACTCAGATCTTAAACGAAATGCTTAAAAGCTACCTTAACCCTAGCGTCTTCAACGCCTTGTACACTTCCAAACCTATAATGACTAAAATCCAAACAATCTATCCTCTTCATTTCAAGTTTTGCAAATGTAAGTTCACGCAAACGCGGTAAAAGAGAGGGCGGAAGAAATTCTTAAGAAGCACAAAAGAGCTTATCGAAATGCTGAGGAAAATAAACTTCTGCTCCAATGCATCTATTTCCTGAAGATGAAGAATTCACAGAATATTCAATCAACGTTGCAGTCCACACCCATTCCCAAATATCTCGGCCATATCATACATCTAGACATTTATTTTACTGAAAAGCATCTTTCTCTGGACAAGTGTTCAAAATACGCCCAAATGCGGATTTTAAAATCAAAGGCTGTCGGGAATATAAGAGGGTCTCTGCGACAACCTTTTTGCCTTCGGAATACCAAAAAGCGTAGTTTTTCATAATGAGAAATCCTTTAATTCGACATCGATTTCCCTCCTACTTCAAGACATATTATCCAAATTTGCGAAATTCCACCCTGCGCTAGCACCCTTAATGGACGAGTAGAAAGGTTCCACTCGACCCTTTCAGAGATAATGCGTTGCTTCAAAACCAAACCCACCCACAAGTCATTCGAAGAATTACTCGATCAATCAGCATACGATTATACTTGTTCGATTCACTCAACCACGAAACAACGACCCGCATAGACATTGTTTGGTAGAACCCTTAGCACGAACCCTGATGACTACGAGAAAGTTAGGCAATCCAACATGTAAAGATTAGGGGAAAAACAAATTCAGGATCTGAAATACCATAATAGGAAGAAGCAACAAATCAAAGCTTATAAACCTGGTACACGAGATATCCCAAGACGAAACGCACCCATTGGATTTCATTGGCAAAGCTTGGAAGTGGATCGCGGGAAATCCTGATCATGAATTAATTATTTTAACAGATAAAATTAACAATATTCTAGAAAATAGTAATAAACAAGTGGTATTAAATAAGGTAACATTAGAGAGAATAAAGAAAGTATCAAATATAACCAACCAAATTCTAAAATTGGTGAAAGATAACGAAGGATTAAGAAATCAGTTTGCTCTAAACATAAAGTTTCAGTAGAAATTATTAAGGAAGAAATAATCAAGAATTAAGGGAAAATGTAATATTTTAACGATTTAAGTATCTCTAATAGGGAAAACATA
>QYTT01092938.1:22831-34884 GCA_006980735.1 Dasypogon diadema
AGAAAGGTTCCACTCGACCCTTTCAGAGATAATGTGTTGCTTCAAAACCAAACCCACCCACAAGTCACTCGAAGAATTACTCGATCAATCAGCATACGATTATACTTGTTCGATTCACTCAACCACGAAACAACGACCCGCATAGACATTGTTTGGTAGAACCCTTAGCACGAACCCTGATGACTACGAGAAAGTTAGGCAATCCAACATGTAAAGATTAAGAGAAAAACAAATTCAGGATCTGAAATACCATAATAGGAAGAAGCAACAAATCAAAGCTATCACCCAGTTTAGAAAGGAAATAGTTAAAGAAAATAGAACGAGCACAGTCCCAACACAGTTAGGCATAGTTGTTCATAAAATCAATATTAAAAGCTAAACTCTATCTCTCTAGACTTCTCCTGGTATCGTGTCTAAATATTGGACTACTGCAGCTCCTAAGTCGTAACGCTCCACAAGGGAACCGCTAAACTGCAAACAGGAGCTGTCTAGCTTATCCACGTAATAGTCTTGGAAACTTACAAATGGAAGATTCAGGAAATCAAAACAATAGTCAACTCCAAGGTGGATAAAAATGATCCCATTTACCCTTCCTGGTACATGAGATACCCCAAGACGAAACGCACCCATTGGATTTCATTGGCAAAGCTTGGAAGTGGATCGCGGGAAATCCTGATCATGAATTAATTATTTTAACAGATAAAATTAACAACATTCTAGAAAATAGTAATAAACAAGTGGTATTAAATAAGGTAACATTAGAGAGAATAAAGAAAGTATCAAATATAACCAACCAAATTCTAAAATTGGTGAAAGATAACGAAGGATTAAGAAATCAGTTTGCTCTAAACATAAAGTTTCAGTAGAAATTATTAAGGAAGAAATAATCAAGAATTAAGGGAAAATGTAATATTTTAACGATTTAAGTATCTCTAATAGGGAAAACATATTATAATTAAGTAACATCGACTGTGTACCCAAACTGCTGAAAAGTCAGCGACCTTACTGCACCAAAACCACCAGTCTGCACATCGCTGCGAAAGAGGACATAGCACCAGGTCTCCTGTTCCAAAACCAATATAATAGATCTATTTTAATCAACGGAGGCTTCACAAAGATTAGCGGGATCTTCATTATTCAGCTCGTCAATGAAGCCGTCACCATCGGAGACAAGAATTATATATCGAAGAAGTTGTCCGGACCCAAACCCCTACCTGCTATCCTACAGTTGAGCTCGGCCTATGGCGCCTATGAAGAAATACTCACCTTGGAGTCCATGAAGGAACTACATGTCAACAACACTTAAGAGATAAGACTCCTGAAACAGAAAATAAACTAGGCCTTATAACTAATGGCAGCCTGTCTACATTGGCTATGCATAGGAATCATCATCTCGTTGCCAAGATGCGCTGTTCAATTAAGGCAAAACCACCGCCATCCCCTGTATCCAGCCATGTTTCAGCATCTTCAACAGAAGGAGACCCTGAGTAAGCAGAAACGCCACCACTCCCAAAAATTACAAGTATCCAAATAGTTCCATATTTCTTAAATTCGATAAGGACACCAAAAATTTGAGGAGGGAGGAGTTAACATCATTTAAGCTTAACTTACGAAGGTCAATCCATCCAACAACCCCACAACATGACACGATAGTCACAGTCAGCTAATTCCCACACAGCCTGGCGCATAGCTAGCGGTTCCCAAAGCAGCTAGCAGTCGTTATCGCAATTGCTTTTGCCTTGTAATCGTCGACTAGATTTTTAGATTCAGTCGTTTTGAGCAGCCAGTTAGAGTTAAGACAATTCAGTTATAATTCGGAAATAAATTTATATTTTCTTTACAAAGTTAATAAAGGATATTTTAATTTACATACCCATTTACGAAGAGTAAAAAGAGATTTTCCTGGTCTCTGGATACATGTGCCCACCAAGTGTCCACACACAATAATTCGAGAAGCCTTTGAAATTTATTTCGTTAAATTTGTGAAATCAACTACGCAAGTGAGCAAACTCTTTACAGATTTGCCTTATTAAGTCTGCAGTATTTTCACACAATATTCCTCCTCTATTCTAAAATGAAAGCTTTCCTGCTCTACAAAATTGCTCAATACAAAAGTTACTTAAAGTAATCCAAATATTATTTTAAAGTATTATTCATCTTCATTTAGTTATTTATAACTAGCTTTTGCCCGCGACTTCGTCCGCGTGGAATAGTTACTTTGGGCAGCCTTTTTTATTTTAGGATACTAATGTTTCAAATAATACAAATATAAACTAACTGCAAACTGCTGTGATTTACTGTAAATATCTTATTTTAAAACATTTTTATAAACTACGTTTTTTGTTTTTCCATCCCTTGAGCTCTGCTAGAACTACGCGCTAGATTAAAGTTGCGTTTGCGAGGCATATCAGAAGCATAAATAATACGTCGAAATAATAAAAATTATCAAAATATCTACCAAAAGCCGGAAGAACTTTATATTAAACAAAATTACTGTAATTTACTGAAGAACATTAAGAAAGCAAGTGTAATGATTGGGGGTTCCAAGGAGGTCTGTTGATGGTTCTCCTGGGAAAAAGGATTAGGCGAGAATATCTCAGCCAGAATTTTTAATATGGCCTTCGCTTCAGCTCATTCACATGATTCACATGCCTTAGCGTAATGTTGGGATCAAGTTACATCTTTCTGTGGCAATGAAAATACATGTGCCATATGATATTTTTGCAGGGAAAGTGACACAAATTTTTAAGTCACTTTCTTCAAATTATGTCATGCATTTGGACCTTTGTCATCACATGCTTTAATCACATCTAACATCACTACACACTAAATCCTGTAAACAAATCGAAATTGTTGCAGCGCAAAATTTTAATATTCACATGCATGCGGCACACTCGTCTGCCCTCACGTATCTGCCCGTTCGGGTGGCCACACTTAGTGATGCTTCCATCACTACGCTGCGCGGCGCCGCGTACATTGTGTATCGCACATGGCGACTCCCGCGCTCGCAACACGTTTATGTTTAGACGGCAAATGTTTAAGTATTCCGTTTTACCACACATGTCTCGGGTGCATTTCCTTAACATATATATCTATTCGATAAATATAGTAAGCATAGGTAGATTTGTTTGGACTTCCATACGAACTTTCATCCTCTATTTCACCCCCATGTAGGTCAAAATTTTACAAACGCTTGAACAAAAGTTTATTTATTTCTTATCACGCGCCTAAATACAAAGTTTCATGGTTTTATCTTCAATAATGACGGACTCCCATACAAACTTTCATCCTATATTTCACCCCCTTAGCGACAAAAGGTAGCCTATGTCCTTCTCTGTAAAATGAGGTAAACTTTCTATTGAAGAAAACCACGTTGTGTTTTTATAAAGATTTATTACTCTCGGTCTACATTTCATGACCGCCACTACCCGACTACTTAACTATGTACTACTTAAAACTAGTGAATTAGGATATAAGTTAGTAGGTTCAGTGAGTTCCTTAATCTGCCCTGTGATATTCAAACTGTGATATTTATTTAATATGGTAATTGTAATAACTTCATATTTCATCTAATCTAATCTATCCCTGTACCAAATTTTATCAAAATCGGTTCAACGGTTTAGGCGTGAAAGCGTAACAGACAGACAGAGTTACTTTCGCATTTATAATATTAGTATGGAAGTATGGATTATATATTTCTTAAAGCTTTTTCCTCGCCATTGGTGAAATTGCAGTGCTAAAGAGTGCACCCCCAGGTTGCGAATGGTAGAGTGACCTGCAGATTTGAAGGTCAGTTTTGAATGTTAAGAACAAGTAGCCGTATAAAAACCTCGGCATAATGAACATATCGCAGCAACAAAATTTAATAGACCTAATGCTAGTTATACCCTATATGATATATAGAGTATATTAGCTTTGATCCCACGTGTGTAACGCGTAGAACCAATAATGCTAGAGCAGATTGAATTATTTACATATGCTCAGAATGTGAAAACATATCGATTTAAGCATGCCGATCTGTCCGCCCGTCCGTATACACGATAACTCGAGCTATAGGGCTGAAATTTTGTATATATTGTATATATTACGTTCAGAAAATTTGTAGATTTAAGTTTGAAAATGGGGCGGACAGTGATGAGCATTTACGCGTAGATTTGCATTGTATACATTCCGGGGTAGACAATGCGTGGACAATGTAGATAATGCATAGTTTATGTAGACAATCTAAACTTTTGGTAGACAGGCCCTATTCATGTGCTTACGACTGATTTAACGGATTCAAATAAACAACAATTTTTTGCTCATTGGCATATAAAAGGATTACTTTGACATTTTATTAAACCCAAGGAAAAATACACATATTTAACTAAATAACTACACTATATGGCGCTAGTTGTATAATTTTCCATACAAAATCTGACACTTTAACTGGGATTTATATATTTGTGTAGATATTTATTAGATATATTAATAGAGCTAAATTGGACAGCTATTATTCGCTTAGCGTTAGCGCACGCGCTGTAATGCGCGTTATACCATATGTAAGGCATTTTCGAAAAGTTCACAAGAGTGTCAAAACTAAGTCCAAAAAATACTAAAATATATCTCGCTATGTCTATATAGTACTACATGATTAAAATTCATTAGTTTTAATCAAAAGGTGTTCCTATTTCGACTTTTTGTGTGTCTCGTTGGAATCAGTTCTCTTCGAGTGGCCTGCAAATTGTTAATTCTAATGCGGCGCCCTAACTGTTTAAAATTGAATGTTAATTTCATAAAAGGAAATTTTCTCACTATAGAAACAAAATTTGTAAGAATGCTCAGTGTAGGAGAAATTTCGGTATATGTAGATTGATAGTGTTCAATTAACGAAACTATGCCACATAGTGTAACATTTGTAGCATAAGTCAACCGAACGGATTTTCGGTCATTAATCTGACAAATGTCAGGTCATTTTTTTCTGAAGTTACAATGTAGATGTGCGAAGAAAAAAATTATAACAGTGGCTATTATTTCAGCTAATGGCCCGTTTTATTTATTTATTTTTTATCAGCTATATAATATTCCATCAAGTTGCTTGATTTTTATTGATCAGGCTCATTGAAAGACTATTTTAGAAGCAAGCGTACATTACTAGCGCGTTTCAAGGCATTCACAATGTCTAAGAGTTTACTCAAACGATTTATATAAACTTTCAATAATATTTCTTGTAGCGTTCCATAACCTCTACGGGCAAGAATAAAAGGGATGCAAAGAATTCCTCTGAGTACTCCTATTTTGAAATAAGACTCGTAGGGTGCCAACTAAAAAACTTACATAGGAATCTTAACTGGAATTATTTTGAAATAATGATATAATCTGTTGTTAAATACTTTTTTCACTCTCCGAACCTACTCTACCACATCTCTTAATTTTGATATTTATTTCCGGAATACTGCATTAAGCAACATTTTTATAACGTAATAGAAAATTCCATCAAATCTGAAATGTCATAAATATCCAAATACCACGTAGCCACATTTATCTAATTCCACATAATTCAGTAATTTAGCATTTCTTGTTTAGTTTTTTCTTACTGCTCCCTATCGCCATGTGTACGTGTACGCTATTATTTTGCAAAATTGTATTCTGCAGGTATCATAATTTTACACTTCTCAAAGGTGTAAACACACTTTACTTTTCAAAAGTTTGATTTAAAGCATTTCAACATCTCAGAATTTCTTTAAAACACGGCACATAGAATGCATCACTAGTTTGTTAATTGATTATATACGTATTATATATCACTATTAAAATATTTTAGAGCACTAGAAGCTAGCTTTTGACTATATTAGAATACTTCATTTGTAACTTGATAATCTTTAACAACAACAGAAAATAGCTCTACAGGTATATGTATTTTTATTGCAAAGGTTGATAAAAATTCTTTTTTTACTAACCTGTTGCAGTCTTAGTTTACACTCGGCTTCATATTGGGCTGTTAACAAAATGTTGTTTATAATGTCAGCGAGAGCTTGCATGTCCTCAGGACTGTTCTTAAACTCGCAGATTCTTTTATTTAATGAGTACCGAGTTTCACTAGAATTTTCCTCAGCAAAATGCGCCCTCATATTTTAGATTGTTTAACTATCTTTACTACCACTAACTCTTCTAACAATTTAATGGAACTATATAAAATCGCCAACAATTCAACTGCATTAAATGTACAACGATGAAAACCATGAAACTTATAGGTCAATGGAAAAATCGATAAAGCTACGCAAGGTAAACCGAAATGTTTTTAAAGCAGGAGAAAGTACAATTAAGAATCTGAAAGGGACAAATACATAGCTAAGTATTCTCTCAATTCCGCCTGATAATAGCGTCAATAATATCACATGTGTAAAGACGTGATGATATTATAATTTACGGGGTGAAATGTAATGAAATTTGTTAGGAAATACAATCTGTCATACAGGAGAATATATTAATCAATTTAAATTTTGGTGAACGCGTTTTTTAAATTCACATATAATATAAAGTGCTAAAAACTATAAAAACCAATAAACTTCCTCCGAAATTTATCTCCTACATGGAGAGTATTATACCTTTAAGACAAGGTTTGTAACGCATAAAAATATTCATGAAGCAAAGAAATGAATTATGTTGTCATTAATGGAAGAAGAAAAGAACTTATTTAATGTCCGTCTGTCTATCTGCCCACACTTTATCTCGAGAAAACTTTGACGTATAGACTTGAAAGTTGGTAGACAGATACCCTGATAAAATTGCAAAGATATAGTTCGAAAATGGTTTGGACACGTCCTTGGGTTTGTATAAAAATTTACTTCTCTTAAAATTCTAACGCTCCCTTTTGAGAGTACTCTCATGCAGATTAATTAAATTTCTATACTAATGCACGCCAGGTGGAAATTCTCATATGTATAAATAAATCAAACAACACTTAAAAGTTTCTGATGGAAATAGACGCGCTTCAGTTCAAATGACATTTGTTATAACCGTAATTCTGAATGTAAACATTGCAAAAGGTACGATGTTTATCTCTTTCTGTTACTAGTGAGTTGACTATTACAATTTTGTTTGTCGTATTCAATTTGGTATCGGAGAGAATTTTATTTATTCCCATATCGATACATTCTTCTTTGGTGGGTATTCCCCTTTATTTGGCCATGAATGCTCACCTTTTCCTCTTGTTATATTTGCTCGATGGTGCTGACCAAGTTAAGCTGGAGCTATAAACCTGATAAGCTGAAAAAGCAAAGTTGTGTAGTTAAGTTGAGCCAAGTCATTTAGTGAAGTTGTTATATAATCTTGCCCGAGACGTTTCCCGTAGAGAAGTTAGGATTTTTTAAATTATCTAGTGTATTTTACTTGTCTGCATATCGCATTTTGCTTGCCGTGTACATTTATAGATTAATGTAGTAAGCCAGTCCATAAGAATATTTTGCCCTATTTTTCCCATTTTCCTAATCCAAATATCTTATTCCCTTTAGCTCACATTTATCTGAAATAACTATTCAGCACTTTAGTTTCTGCAACTTTACACCAAACTATCCAACAACCCAAGCTTTCCGCTTATCTAGGGTCTTCGATTGCATTGCGCATTCGTAATCCTAAGCCCTCGGAATTTTCCCACAACTGAGTGCTCTACCTCTTATGATCCGCTCGCCCGAAAACCTAACAAAGATCGCCATTCCTTAGTTCCCAGTGCTCGGGTTCGATTGCATCAACCTTTTCATTAATAAGGTTCAATTGCTTTAAAGCGAAGTAAAATTTTATTCCTTTTCAACCAAGTTCCGTTCACCGCACAACTTTAACACACCAAATACTAGTGACTGAGAATTGAAATAAATTGAAATGAAATTGACTGAAAATTGAAATAAAGTGACCAGAAGAGAAATAAAGGTGGCTTTTGATTTGCCTTGTCTAACACTTTGACTTGAATTTTCCTACAAAATATGGTGTCAGAAGTGGGATCAGGTAACAAGGTGAAATAGTCGCAAAAATGAAGGTGAACTCGGTTAAAAGACAAAATCATTTTTCTTGTGAGAAATAACTTATTATGTGCTCTTCGTGTATCTGATAGGCTCCCTTACCCCCAGCTAAAAGAAGGAATTTAAGGTGACATCTCATGATATCGAAAATTTATTAAATTACACAAATTTGATCAGAATATAATCTGAAGTTGCATATACCTTTGAATCTGTAAATCGCAAAGCAGTGGGATCGTACATACATACTTAAAATCATGTGAGGTTGTGTGACCGTGATTAGAATATACTAGGAAATCCCTGTGCAATTGCACAAATTGAAGGTATATGAGTGACATAACCTTTTTATATGGTCTCTCAATTTGTACCTGAAAATTTCAAAGCACCTGCAAAACACCTGCAAAATATTTTACCATGCAGAATAATGAAAAAAGTTCCAGTAAATCCATTAATTGCATACTTATCGTTGGCAAACACCAAAGTTACCCAGGAACGCAACCCCAAAGTAATGAACACAATCCCGAACGGATGGGGATCAGTGTTGCCATTATAAAATTTCAAGAAAAGCTCGATGAAACTCTATATAAAAAAAAGTGGCTGAAATACGGAACCGGGAGCTTTCTTTGTATAATTAATATATAGATGAGAGCGATACCAGGCCTTAATGGTCAAAACTTTACGGAAAAATCGCTTTCGCCAGTATATGTCGTACCCCTCTCACATACTTAAAATTAGTTATGCAAAGCGGGATATAGGTTTTCAGATATAGGACAATTTTTGAGTGAAAAGACGTTGATCCCAAAATTTATTTGAATTGTAGCGGACTATTTTGAAGAATTTTCTTCGCAAAAGCCGAAGATTAATTGGCTTGCTTTCAGCTAAAGCATTCAGGACAATCGGTTTTTATTTTTTACATAAGATAGAAAATTTTAAATGAAGAAAAAATCTAAAAATCTGTTTGACTATACATACCAACGGTTGCGGTTATGCTTGACGGGACAGTTATCGAGAAAGAATTCGGAATTATTTGAGTGATGCGACAATTTTTATGTGCCCAAAAGGAATTATTTTTTGAGTATGGTCTAGTAGAAATCTTTCTATCTGTTAAATTCTATAAGTTAAACTTTATGAGGGGGACTGGGCATTTTCATGGATGACTTAGACAGATACACGATCGCTGCGCTCCAAAAATTCTTACGCGAACACGGTCTACCGGTTACTTATAAGCGGAAAGGTGATTTGATTCAAAGATTAATTGTTGATGTTGAAGCTAAGGAGATTTCTGGTGACGAGAATGCAGAATCGGAAGAGTTTTTTATCTCCTCTTGGTATGGGGTACGCAGCAAAAATACCTTTATGCTGTTATGGTCGCCTTTGGCGAAAGCACGAGTCCTTGTCCAGGTGCTGGACAAGAGATTCGTGCCCACCCATTTATCCGCCTTCACGGCAAAAGTTTTTTTTAAATAATTCCTTAAATGTGGGGTTCACCACCCGGTTTCCCTCCCACAGGAATTCAATACTTACCACCTGATGGGGAAATAAATCCCACGGTCACCTCCCCAATCACCTACAAAAGAAAACGCATACGAATTTGCATACATGCAGTTGAAAATTTTCTCAAGTTTCTAAAATCTCTAATCTGACGACAGCGGAGAAAGTACAAACGGGATTTCCACAAAAGTGCAAATAAATATCCACAAAATCAGGAGATCTCAGACACTGTAAATTATCCTCTACCAGTAAAAAACCCTGTAGTTAAAATCCCGCAAAACAAAAAGCTCTGCCTACCTATTTCGGCGTTTTAAAATTTACAGACACCACTTTTCGCAAAGCTGGAAATTTTCAACTCTATATGAAAAAAATATGCGCGCGCGTTTTCGAACGCGACCTCGTACGAAGGATAAGAGATAGGATTTAAGCACCGAATATTAACTACACATGCACATGTATTAGCACTTGTAAACTTTGAAGTGGAAAGCTATAAGTGGTGTTGCAAAATAAGGGCCATCGTTGAGTCCAGAGACCTTTTCTTTGTGCTAAAAAGGAAGTTTCCTGGTCACCCAGAAGTGAAGGGAAGGAGCGGGATAAGTGGATATCCGAAGTGAACATAAGGAAGCCACAGGAATAATTGTAGTCGAAAACAAGAAAAAGGAAAGAGCATGGAAAAATTCGAATTTATACGGCCAAAGTGTGTGCATTTGTAGTGAAAAGTGCTTTTCCCCTCGGCAGTTGAGTGCATCCGATTCAATCAAATTCGAGAAGTATCGCATAATTTCTCTGCATTCAGGTACTTCAACTGGTGACAAACCGGCCAAATCCGTCTAAATGTATCATTTACCAAAACAATTTTCACTAGATCGATGCCACTACTGGATTGTAGCGAAGTGTTGTTAATGTGGTTAGAAATCTTTCAGTGCACAAACTTTTCAGCAATTAGTGCTGGGATGAGTTTGTGAAGGGACAATTTGGCGGGAGCCTAGCCGGAACAAGGAAAACTTCCCAGTGGTTGTGGAAAAGAGAGATCAAAAGACAAGAACATTGAAAAGTCTTCGGTCGTGTGCCGGGAAAAATTCTGAGGAGCAGACTTGAAAAGTGATTAAACATCACCAGTACAAGTGTTTTTTTTAAACTTCATTAAATTAGATTTACTTGTCGACTTTGTGCGCAAATATGATTTTTCCTTTGTGAAATCGGCAAAGCTTGCATTAAGAAGAATATTGCGGCAGTTGCTTCTTCCCAGGTGCGAGCAAGGAGGTTAAGTTCAGTCATCATCCTTTCCAACATATAGGTCTGTTCGTCTACCCAAAGTTTTGTAAAACTTTATAAAACTTTATGTTAAAACGCGTTTTCTTACCCCTTGGGCTGGGCAAATGTCACTACGTCATTCGTATGTTTTATAATAGAAAATCTTAAGCGTTGAATTTCATGCCGTCAAATGCAGCCGGTTGTCATTTGTCAAATTAGTGACGCGATAGAGAGAAATTTAAATTGCAAAACTATTTTTGCTGTGCCCGTGCGTGAAAATAGTGGAAGAATAAAAGAAACATAAATATAATTATAAAAACAAATATGGAAAGTGGCAAAAAGTTGCAAAACATTATAATCGAATGTTCACCGAGAACATTTTCAAATCTACAGTCAGGTAAGTTCCCTATCGTAAAATATTGGCAAAATTTCAAAGTTTTTTGCATTAATCCCCAACAACTTGAATATTTGTTCTCAGCAACGCAGAAAATTACTATAGCGGAACGTATACCTGAAAGTTCCAACGAAACTTTTGGGAGCGAAGCTTGTAGTTTTACAGCCCTCGACTTCCAAAGAGTCCAAGTGGCATGTATGGAAAATACAAGCGAAGAGGTATATACTAATAAAATATATTTTAAACTTGTATTCAAATGATTATTTATGTGATTGTAGGTATTTGTAGAAGAGGAGTACTTGACTGCACTAGAAAAGAAACAAGTGTGGATAGAGAGTGCAGCCAAGTTACTGTTGGCACTGGTCGCTGAAATCAAGCCCAAAGTGGGAAATAGCACCAAATTTAAGACAAAAAAGAAAATGTGGGTGGAGATACAAAGTATTATGAAGGAGAGAGGCCATGACTCTTCCGTCCTTCAAATCGAGAATAAGTACTGTTCTCTGGAAAGATTGTTTAAAGATGCTAAAACCCAGAATAAGTTGAATGGCAGAGAGAGTATGTCTTCCCCATATGAAAAGTACATATTTTAATCTATATACTAGGAGACCCCTGTGCAATTGCACAAATTGAATATGAGTGGCATAACGTTTTTATATGTTCCCTCAATTTGCACCTTAAATTTCAAACCTAGAGGCAAGGCAAGAGGCGCTTTTTTTTTAGGTGTCCCCTGTAGGCCTAATCGTCTCATGCAAGCAAGAATTAAAATGATACATGCAAAATATTTTGCCATGCAGAAATGGACATTTCTCTGTCTCTTCTGTTTAGCCCTTAAAAGTCACTGCAAAACTGAAATCTTGAACAGATTCATACTATGCAATAAATGGTTAATATAATAGAGAAAATGAGACATAAGCTGCGTTCTT
>QYTT01092941.1:0-12630 GCA_006980735.1 Dasypogon diadema
ATAAGAATAAAGGGGCGAATAGATGCAGCGACTGCTATCCCATTTGACACAAGAAGACCGATAATATTGCCGAAAAATCATAGACTGACAAAGCTGATTGTCGATTATTACCACCGATTCTATCATCACCAAAATCAAGAATTGATTATTTGTCAGATTAGGACAAAGTTCTGGATACCTCATCTGAGGACATTGGTAAGACGTGCCAAGCTCGACTGTCAAACTTGTAAAAACATAAGCGCTAAGCCGCAGGCTCCATTGATGGGTCTGTTGCCGCCAGACAGGACTACGCCGTATATACATCCGTTCACGTATACAGGAGTGGATTTTTTCGGCCCTCTTCAGGTTGCAATAGGAAGACGTAAGGAGAAAAGATGGGTGGCGATCTTTACCTGCTTGACTATACGAGCCATTCATTTGGAGTTGGCGACAGATTTATCTACTGATGCTTGCATAATGTGTATTCGAAATTTTATAAATCGTCGAGGTGTTCCACTACGTATAAGATCGGACAACGGGACGAATTTCATAGGTATTGAAGGGGAACTCAAAAATGTATCCGAGTTTCTAGATAACGACAAAATTCAAGCTACATTATCGTCGATTGGAATAGAATGGACGTTTAACTGCCCAGCCAATCCTAGCAGTGGAGGTTGTTGGGAACGACTGGTAAAGTCAGTGAAGAAGGTTCTTAATTACACTTTGAAGGAGGCTGCGCCTCGGCCAGAACCGTTATACAGTTTGTTGATTGAAGCAGAAAACATAGTGAACTCTAGACCACTGACGCATGTACCGGTTTCACATGATGACGATGAACCTTTGACACCCAATCACTTCTTGCTGGGTAGAGTAAATTCAACACAAACTCCTGGCGAGTTTGACAAAAAACTATTCTGCATGAGGAAACAGTGGCGAATAGCACAGCAATTGAAGAATTGCTTTTGGAAAAGGTGGGTTTTGGAATATCTTCCAGACCTAACCAGACGAAGTAAGTGGTACGGAAAATCGAAGCCTGTGGAGGTGGGAGACGTCGTCATTATCGTGGATGCTGACAGCCCGAGAAGTAAATGGCTTAAGGGACGAGTTGTGAAGGTTTATCCTGGAAAGGATAACATTGCCCGGATAGCAGATGTATTAACCTCCAAGGGGACAGTTTTGAAGAGACCAGTGTCCAAGTTGGCAGTCCTGGATGTTATGACAGTGGAAGGTGAATCTAGGGATCCCGTCGATTCACGGTGGGCGGGATGTCGAGTATCGATGAATGACAATCTCGACTAATTCTCCCTTTCTCATATATGCTATACCTCGATACTGCCGCATTAGTTTCATTGAACAAGAAGAAGACTTGGATTGCCCTTTTTGTGAGATGGACGGCGCATTTTGAATAGCTTCTTTGTTGAGTAGACGCGCATGTGGGATTTCTCCTTTATTAGACGGACGCTCATTTGGATTTCTTTGTCGGACAGACGATTAGAGAGGACTAGGAGGACTAAAAGAAGTATTTATTTTGTATTGATACGTATTTGTATTTGTAGCGTTGATTTGTATTTTATTTTGTTACATAGAGAATAAACCTAACCTAATCTCATTTGCTAAGAAGACTGGTTGTATTCTTTCGAACACGAAGCCTCCCCGACGACAATTTAACAACTGTATTTACTGAATTAATAAATTCCATTGAAATTCAGTTTCGTTTTCGATAAAATCCCACATATATAGGCAAAGGATATCTCTTTTTTTAGTGAAGGAAGGAAAAAGGAAAGATTTGGCGTAATTTCCTGTGATTTTCTTTTGCGACGTGTGCAGCGGTTTTTATAAAGAGTGCTAAAGAGGAAGAAGAACGCTGCAAATCATGGATGAAAATCTGTAAAAGTTATCGTGCAGTAAATTAAAAGAGTGGCTTCGTATGCTTGGGCAACCAACAAAGGGTACAAAGTATGAGCTTATTTTACGTTTGTCCGCCATTCTGGTTTAGGAACGCGGTGAGTTGCGGCCAAAAACTACCACTACGACCCTTAATGACTCACAGACAAATGCAAGCACTGCGAATGAAAATAAGCGACAAAAATACGACGATGATGTTAGTTATGTGCAAGCAGCCAACCTCACACATTCATCTGGAAAGTGTTATTCTTGAAAATGTGATGAAGGAATTACAACTCCTAAAGAGAGAAAGAGAATTAGACAAGCGAGAAAACGATCTTCTAAGGAGAGAATGTGAATTGCTACGATGTGGTGTATACTCAACACCAGTACAAAATTCTTCTGTACTGCAAAACACTACCGTAAGGGAGAGAGATGTCGATGCGCGGTCTTTAACTGACTTACTTCCCGATTTTAGTGGAGGTGGTGAAAGTTTTTCTTCGTGGCGAGTAAGCATTTCAGAATAGCGTGTGTGTGTGTGTGTTGATGACGAGAAAACACACGTGTTGCTGTCACTTAAATTGAAGGTAAAAGCTCTGCGACCGAGATGAGATCGTGTGAATTGCTGAACGAGATGGGTGAGCTGTTTGATAAACGCTCGAGTAAACTTTCTTTACGGAGAAAATTTGAGGGGCGAATTTGGAATATAAATGAATCTTTTGTTGAACACTATCACGAAAAAGTCATTTTTGCTAACCAGCTAAATATTGAGGAAGATGAGCTCATCGATTATATAATTGACGGAATACCAGATGATCAATTTAGATCAAAGGCCAGCATCCAATCGTTTAAGACATGTAAAGCATTTCTTGAATCTTTCCAGAAAGTCACTTCAACCAGAAGAACAACTTTTAGTCAGCATTTCAAACCAGGGCAAAAAGAAGACATCGAGGGAGGAAATTTTCAAAACATGAAGATGCAGCCACACTTGCAGTTAGATGTTTTAATTGCAACTCATTGGGTCAGACTTCCAATATCTGCAAGAAGCCGAAACGAGAATTTGGAGCCTGTAATGTGTGCGGAGAAAAGGGACATTTTGCTGCCAATTGTTCCAAACATAAACAAAACATCCTCCAGGTAACTGACAGTTCTGCTGACAAATTTCTCTAGAATTTAAGGTAATAACCGATAACAAAGAATTCTGTTTCATGGTAAATTGTTTAATGGACACAGGTAGCCCCATAAATTTTGTAAAGGAGAGTAAACTACCATTTGTGTTAAATGTAACTAGTAATAAAATTAAAAACTTCCTTTTAATTCTTTTATGGATTAAATTTAAGTAAGCTTGAAATAATTGGGATGATAGACGTCAGTGTAAAATTTAATTACAATTTGGTTGACTTACCTCTATATGTTGTTAGTGACATGTCTATGCAAAGTGATTTGATTTTGGGTCGAGATTTTTTGAGTAAAATTAATTTTACATTGTGCGCTTTCTAATATTCATCATGGTGTACATCATCATCATTTTGTGAAGTGCACCAATTCTTTTTTTCATCATTCATCGTGATTTTCATCAGTTTCGTTCTTTATTTAACCATTGTGAATATTGTGATTTCATCACTTTCATCACGGAAAAATTGTGATTTATTGCTGACCTTACTTAAATGTCACAGTATTTTTTACGGCTGTAAAATTTACAATATGGCTAACGAAAGGGATCTGGAAAAAGATTTAGCAGTTCTTCTTGGTGAAGGTATAATTTTTATTAGCAATGAATTAAAACATACAAGACAACTTTCTAAATATATCAGAACAAGGTTTTCGCTGGACATATGCAAGCACAAATCTCCTAATAGTTGAAAGAATGGCAAGAGATGCGGAATTTTCAAGGCCAAAATGTTCAAAAAAAATTATGAATAATTTCACAAGGAAATTATTACAAATCACAAGGTAAAAATTTGTGACTACTCTTTTAGTGTCTGTTCCAGGCAAATCGATCGGCACACTGATGATCAAGATGACTTGCTGTGATCGAAACACTTTCTTTTCACCTAGAAAGCAATTTTCTACTCATGTAGACGTTTTTCAAGTGTTCTTCGAAGTGAATTTCAGTTAAAAAATTTAATTCAGTTTGAATGTTTGTGTCCACCAAGTGCCTCCATCTTGTGTTCAATTGCATAAAGAGGAAATGTCAGCACTAGGAAGAGCTTAAAAACATAGAAGGAGCTAAATGTAAAGCCATTGAAGGCTTGACGGAAGTTTTGATGGAATACAACCGCATTAAGCGAGGTGAATTAGAAAGGTGTTCAACATTTCACCAAAATGTAATGAAATAATTTAATTTTTTGACCGAAGTAATTTAATTTCAAAATATTAGTATATTTATGTAAAAATATTATTATGTAATAAGTGTGCCAAAAAGCTTCTTTTTATTTTTCCCTCTTCAGTACTTATAGTATTTCCAGCTTCTGTTTGCACAGTCGAAGCGTTGCTTGCATTTCCTAGGTCTTCTGCAGCAAAACTTTCTTCTCCATAATTAATTGCAAAATTGTGTAAGATGCAGGCTGTTGTAATTAATTGGTTTGGCATACTTTAAATTTATATATTTTAATCTGTGAAACATTCCTTTTAACCTTCCAAAAGCTTTCTCAATAATTATGCGCACTCTGTTGCATTCTTGGTTGAATGTTTTTTGCTTCTGTGATAAGTGGTCATTATCTTTAAATGGCTTGATAAGAAACC
Source organism: Dasypogon diadema (assembly GCA_006980735.1). Classification (NCBI taxonomy): domain Eukaryota; kingdom Metazoa; phylum Arthropoda; class Insecta; order Diptera; family Asilidae; genus Dasypogon; species Dasypogon diadema. The sequence continues at coordinate 4,609 of QYTT01092941.1, forward strand.
AATCAAGGGGATATGCCGAATAACCTAGGATATGCATACAATTTGGTAGTTTGAGTTCATTACTCTTGAGTTTTTGGTAAAGCGGGGGGATTCAGTCCATACTTTAGCGTCGTGGACAGAACCTGGCCAGCCTACATAATTGTCGGTGAAATGTTCTGAAATGTTCTCTAAAAACAATATTCGTGTAACTTGGGACAACAGTTTCGAAATACCCATACATTTTTCCCCCTTTTAATTTTTTCGGTAAGTTCGAGTTCAAACTTTTCTTCTTCTGAATCGGATGACGAAGAACTGGCAGACACTTTACTGCATGTTGCATCCACAATATCAAAAATAGTGGTAATTAAATTGTCCATTTGTATTTGAAAGACTAAGGCTTTAACAATAAGAAATGTCACTTTCTTTGTGATGAACTTGTTAGCAGTTGCAATATTCACCATGATACAATGGTGAATTTAAACAAAATTCATGTATTGAATGAATCATGATGCATTTCATTTGTGTAAAGCACAACCATTGATGAATATTAGAAAGCGCCTATTGAAACCTTTTGATTTAGAAATAATGAGCATTGAAGTTGCTGAGTGCGCAAATTTACATGAAACAATTAATATAAATAAAAACCTTGATTTGGCATTAAAAAAATGTGACAACGTGAGGATTATAAAAAACCTATATGTCCTGAATAGGCAGCTACAAAGCGTGTAATGAAAATTTCACTTAATACTGATAAACCGCTTAGTTATTTAGTTAGTTTTGGTCCAAAAGAAAAATGGAAAATTAAGATTGTGTATAACTCCAAACAAATACACTATTGGAGATAACTACCCTATACCAATGATGGAAGATTTAATTGATATATTGGATAGTAAAAAGTATTTCAAATTTAAAAGATGGCTTTCACCATGTGTATATGTATACAGATTCCATAAAATAGACTGCTGTAGTGTGCATGTGGAATTAAAAATTTCTCCCTCCATCTGAATGTAATCCTAAAACATTTAGATTTATAAAATCTCTCTTCATAGAATCTCCCTTGCAAAATAAAAGGCAAGTAAAACCCAAAGCATTGGAAACCGTAAAATTTCTTTCAACATTCGGATCAAATTTCAGTACATTGAACGAATGCATATGGAAGAAAAGACAACAAAACATATGTTGGGATGTGAGCTGAACGCAACCCTCATCGAGTCAGTGTGTCTAACTTCAGTACGCTGGCAGTCATCCATTTCCTTTTCCTGAGCTGGCTGATCGTTGTCAAGACAAGGCACCTGTGTATTAGAAGTAGTTTTTACAAATTGTAATTCGTTATGTAAATAGAGTTATTTTGAATTATCTTGTGTGTGTTAATTAATGTTCGCCCACGTTCCCATTTGGCTACAGACACAACATCTGGCGACGAGGTAATAAGGAAAAAGGCCAAATTGTAATTTGTTCCCTTGTGCCACTTACACAGGAACGCCATTTGCAAATTTTCGCTCACATGGCCTACAAGTTTTCTTAAATTTCTTTGATGGTTGAGTGCCTTTTTTTCGGGGAAAATGAACGAAGAAACCTTAGAAACTGTTCTAAAAAGTCAGCGAGAGTGGATGGACCAATTGCTAAAGAATCAACAAGAGTCCCGAAGCAGTTGCACATGTGCATTTCGCACATTCAATAAGGACAAGGAAAACTGGGAAACTTATTTATCGCAGCTAAATCAGCATTTTGAAGCGCATAAAATTATCGACGACAACCAGAAGCGTGCCTGTTTTTAGTCCTGGATAGGTGCGGACAGTTATGAAATTTTACAAAAGCTGCACAATTATGAAGATTCCTCATCCAAAACCTATAAAGACCTTTCAGGTAAACTCACGGAATATTTTGTAACGAAGACACATGCACTTGCAGCCCGATTCGAGTTTTTCAGGGCAACGATGAAAGAAGGACAAACTTACGGAGAGTGGGTAGCAGATCTACGAGGAATTGCTCGAAATTGCATGTTCAGTTGCGAAAGACCTACTTGCAACCAATCTTTTGTGGATAACATGATTCGCGATGTTATTGTGCTGAATACGCCTCATGATCCAGTACGTGAAAAAGCGCTACAGAAATCTAACCCAACCCTGCAAGAAGTACTAGAATTGGCAACAGCATATGAAACTACAAAAAAGTCGTGTTTAGTAATTAAAGGAGAGACGTTAGTGGATGTGAACCAAACGCGCACGCAAAATTCACATTCTCTATCAACGATTACGGCTAATGGTGCATCTTTGTATTTCTCTCGTAAATCGTGTCCTGGATGTAACGATACTCACATGCGCAGTAAATGTAGACACTTAAAAGCAATTTGTAATCATTGTGGGAAGAAAGGCCATATCGAAAGTGTGTTTTTGTCCAAGAACAATACTAAACGAGACGGCTATAGTGACAGAAACAAAATTGTGCATCGGCGCAAACGTAAACAAAAATTGCGGTCGGAGTGGAAAGCAAAAAGGCAGACAGTGAACTCTATTGCAGTGAATCACATAGATATTGACATGAACGAATTGAAGTTATTTCGTGAGGGGCATAAATTAATGTTAAATTTGTTGATCAATAATCGCACAATTAAATTTCAGATTGATTCGGGGACTGGACTACACGCACCATAGTTGGACTTCTTGGATATCGTGAGCTGGGATCTCCACCATTTAAGAAAGTGTCAAACATTAGTGTGTTGTCGTATGGAGGAAAAGCCCTCAAAATTAAAGGAGAAGTTGATGTGCAATTCAGGTGGATGGGTAAAATAATTACAGATAAAACTTTAGTAGTTGATAGTGCTAATGGCAATAATTTAATTGGAATTGATTGGATGGATAAGATGAACTTGGCAATTAAGCATGTCCCGTGTAGTGAGATTAACGCTATGAAAGTTAGTGTGCAATTACAAAAGCGAATTAAAGAACTTTATGAGAAATATTATAAATTATTTGAACTTTCTTTAGGGTGTTGCGCTAATTATCGTGCTCATTTAGAACTCTTGCCAAATGCTAGTACAAAATTTTTTCGAAACTACCAAGCAGGAACTTGATAGATTGGTTAGTGTTGGAATTCTTAAACGTATCCAACGCCCTGAGTGGGCCACTCCAATCGTGGTCGTACCAAAAAAGTCAGGTGCAGTACGCATATGTGGTGACTTTAAAGTTACCATAAATCCTCAAATTGTAGTCAATGGGCACCCCATTCCCGTATTCGCGATGTTTTTCATAAACTACAGGGTGGCAAACTTTTTACGAAAATTGATTTATCCGATGCTTACCATCAAATTGAATTAGATGAGGAATCTAAGAAATTAGCGGTGATAAATACCCAGTTTGGCTTGTTTCAATATCAGCGACTACCTTTTGGTATAAGCAGCGCACCTGGTGAATTTCAAAATGTTATGGAGCAATTATTAGCCGATCTCCCGGTGGTAGTGTACCTGGATGACCTATTGGTCACTGGGAAAAGTGATGAGGAGCATTTAGTAAATTTGTCGGCCGTATGGTTACAGCAATGTAATCGACTTGTGACCCAAGAGTGTAAGCGCATTGCATGACTCATCGTATGCCTGTTATGCATGGCCCAATTCAAAGCGTTACGAATGAAGAGAAATTGTTAATATGACACTTCAGCACTGCATGTAAGAATTACTGACCTCGACTCCCATGTAAACAAATTGATAATTTATAGGTAAAACTAAGCATGGTTTTGGAAATGTTCTTTGTTTAATTATATTTCTTTTATGTGTCATATTCATAATTCAATTGACCAATCAGAATAAGGGAATTTGTACCCGACTAATTCACTATGAATCCCATTTGTATAAATGGCGTTTAAGAATTGAAATAAACAACAGTTGTTAACTTAAGCTGAAAGGAGCTGCATTCTTTTAATCAACTCCGGATTCTTCCTGCAACCCTTTCCTAACTTTTGGCATCCATCGGTGCCTCATCTCATACATTGGCATGCTTGCATGCCGAGAATCATAGTTACTTCTTAAGGACGCAGCAGAGGTTACTGCAATCATTATATGGCGACCCTGAAGACGAAGCTGGAGCAAGAGCTGTAAACGAACCCATCTGCTGGACCAAGGCCCATCACTATTGAAAAATACCGCCGACGACAGGAACAAAAGAAGGCCGCGGTAAAACCTTTCTAAAACAAAGGAGTAACCAAAGGAAAAGGAACATCCAATTCGAAGGAACAAGACTCGAGGTGGCAGAGCAGTAAAACATCGAAGGGAAATAGCAAACCTCTATCGTCTGGCAAACTTAGCTACATCAAAAAAGGAGAAGAATTCATTCTTTGACCTCATCAAAATAACGAAATACAGGTATCAGCAAGAAAAGGAGCATGGGAGGCAGCAAATCAAAGCAAATCAACCCCAACAATAACGTGTCCCCGCCACAGGCTTCAGCAACAACCATCAATAACAACATTTTCAAGGAACATATCAGCGATAGCTAAACACTATTAATCTTAATTATTGCATTCGCGATGATAATAATTATTTGCTTTTATTTAAAGAAAAGTTTTTCTGCATATGTGGCTAAAAAGATTAGAAAAACAACCACAATTGTATAAGTTACTTAATTACGATATGATTAAAATAAATTTGCTATGTACTAAATAAATAAAGAAAATTGTTTAAAATCGAGTATTCTAATTAAGGTACGGTCCCATTAAAGCTTTCGTTGGAGGAATTAGAAAAGATCTTGAAAAACTAGAAAACATTATACAATCCAAAATAAATTCTATAAGGCAAACACTTGAACTGCCACTTAAAACTGAGGAGGATACTGGAGTAGAACAACATGTTATGGAGTTTATACCAAGGTACCTCTCACTCAATATTTATATAAATTGTTTTAGTAAATATATAGTTTTATTTAGTAGTTCTATAATTTTATTTAACTAATATTCATTACAGGTAACACTCACTCAGTAGTTTATCCTACGGTTGTTTTATTCTATTTTTGTTCCTCACTCTAACTCCTATATTAAATATATGAAATATTTCTTTTTGTTTTGTTTATTATGTTTATTTTCGTTCAACAGAACGTTGTTTATTTAATAAAAGTTATAATAAATATTATTGAGTAATAAATACTACAAAATTAACGTCTTTTAATTAAATTTGTGTGTACAGGTAAACGTACAGTTTTTCAATTTTCAGCGTACAGGTTTTTACAGGTTTTTTAAACTTCAAGTACAGGTTTTAGTTCCGAAAAGGTTGGCATCACTGCTGCTGGGATAATATTTCTCAAGACGACTGCTTAGAACCGACTGCTTAATCAGACTGGACTGACTCTTGCTCGCTGGGCAGCGTCAGGGTCTCAGGCGAAAGCTTTTCGCGCCGAAACCGCTAACGCTGCGCTTTAGCTATTGGATCTCTACCCAATAGCGAGCGAGTAGTTTTTTGCTTGTTTTATTTTTTACGATCCTCACTTTTGTATGGCAGCATAAGTCGGATTTATTTGTCGCGATTTATGCTGCCGGTTGCATTTCCTTATCTTCCCTTGAATTTTCTCGTACGAAAATTCAAGGGGACATGCAACAAAGTGAGTTAGATTCTATTGCTCTATTTGGGGTTTTAATTATCAAGTTGCGCATTCCAATTTGTTTACTGGGATTTAAATCCCAGTGGGAAGGCGCAACAATGTTGATTTTTATGGCCTCGGGCATAGGATTTATTCACACTTTTTATTTAAATATTGCTGATAGTTGCATATTCCAGTGGTTTTGCTTGGATTTTAATCCAAGCGGGAATATGCAACTTTGTATGCCCGTTTATACTTAATTTGATTAATTGCCGTTTTATTTGGATATCGGATTGAAATCCGATATTTTATATACAACAATACCTTCCCTACCGAAAAGTGAGGATCTTTCTTGGGAGAGGAAAGATCCTCGGAAAAATCAGTTTACCATGATTCTCTCATCATATCGGCACCAAGCAGCCCAACCTTTATTAGTCTTTTACGTCCTGGTAGGAGGGTGGCAGCGGAGGTTCCCCACCGGGTGTGGATAGGGAGTGCCCTCATCCTCAGTATTCGTCCCGGTTGGGTCGGCCCCATTAGGTTGTTTTATAACAACGCCGCTGGCTCTCTATGTATCTGGGCAGCCGAGGCGCGCCGATTCGGTTACCACCAGGTCAGTTTTCTGTTGTCACCTCACCAGGGGGAGTGGTTTAGCGTCGCCGGTAAGTGTTTACTCATTTGGTTATATGATTGATTACTCATACCTTTTGTGTTTACATGGGCCTCCATTGTGTTAACCGGCGTCAGGGATCCCTGTCCCTGCTGCATAGGGTTGCTTCCGCCTTTGGCCGGAGTGGAGAGGTCCCCGCCCTCGTCACTCGAAGGAGAATTTACGGAGCCCTGGCGACTACTGGATTAATCTACCCCTTCATTACTACTGCCATTTCGCTTGGTGCGAATAAAATAAAAATAAAAAGATTATTTAATATGGTTTCATTTATTATTCCTTCTCCTCTAACTTTTTTTTGTGTTGTATACAAACGAAAAATAAATTGGTATTTTTGATGGTTTATTAAAAAACGGAAAGAAAGGGTACCAGTTGTACTGCTTTCGCTCGGGGCAGAGTTTGGGGTCGCTGTGGTGGTTTTTCATGTTGTTTGCGTGTGTCATCTAGGGGAATATTTTCCGTTGTTGACGGTTCCTGTTCTGGCGGTTGTTGTCGCCTTTGGAATTTGTTGTGGTCGCTTGCCGTTCCTCGCAGAGTTTGGTGCTGGGAGGTGGGATTACAACTCCGCCGAAATGAGGCCGTAGCTGCTGGCCCAGCTTATAGCTGCATCAAAATTGGCCACCTCACTGCCAAACGGTCGCACAGCACGCCTAGAAATAGACCGAACGCCAGATTACGCACATTCATATACTTTGGGCGCTCCTTTGCAACCCAGTACCAAAAATTTTACCCCGGTATTCTGTAACACATTTCCATCACCTGTACTTGCGCCGGGCGACAATATGGAGACAGTCCCTCGGCCTGGAAGCAGCCTTCCGCTTAAAACACCTAGTACACTTGCTATGAATGATCCTCTAACGTTTGACCACGGCTCTTCCCCATAATCCAAAATCAAAAGTGCGCTAGAAGCGCTTTATCAATCGCCAATGAATAAACAGATCGCGAGGTTGGATTGAATACTCGTTACGACTGACATACACTGGGCGAAGCACAAGACTACTAGGCATGGTTGGGAGAAATGACGACATCTGGCCGGTGACGTCACTGCGTCAGATTTTATGAAAATCGTAAGTGAAGTGGGAATTGAAGACGAGTTGAGTACCTGTTCCAGGTACCTCTTTGCAGCGAGGTTCCGAGGAGCATGCTTGGCATAGTGCATTCATAATCACCTCTCACATTTCCGCTGAAAATTAACAAAAATTCCATTAAAACGTTTTGATGCAATGACGTCACACAAACGAAATGGCGGAACCTGTATACGCACCAACCATGCCTGGTACTCGAAATTGTGAGAGCTATGATCATGGATCAACTATAAAGTGTGGAAAAGTGTTAGCCAAAAACGCAAACATGATTTTTTTTGTCCCAGGCCAATAGTCTGGTTGGCAGGAATTTCGGAGATTATATAAATTTAGCGAGCTACCAGTGCAAACATTAATGTAGCATTTGTGGCACGGACTAAATTCCTCTCCATTTCCACTTCATCCCAACCGAATTACGGCTATGTGGAATCCGGCAGGATCAGAATCCGCCTACGTACCATCACTAAAGCGCTGTAGCAGTGACACATTCAGCAAACTACTACAAAGGGAATTCTGGCTCCATTGGTCAAATACGATCTCCTGACCTCCTGGCAACAACGAGAAAGCTCTAGAAGGCCACTAAGCCACAGACACCTCAACGAGATCGCGAAAGTGTTAGTGACAACGAGGAGAGAAGCAGACTTCTAACGAAAGCGACCGACATTTTGGTTCTAAAAGTGCGAAGTGTAAGATAGTGAACACGTCAAGGAATTAACTGGAGGCCAGTGAG
>QYTT01092941.1:21182-35957 GCA_006980735.1 Dasypogon diadema
GAAAGGCGTTAGAAAAGACCTGCGCAAAGTGACTGGTTGCTAGGTGCACAATGAACAAAATATCAAATCTTACAAAAGTATTACTAGCAACCCAGCAATCGTAAGGTTTGGGCAAGTGTATAAAACCTTACAACTGTGTTTATTTTAATCAAGCAATTGTAAGATTAGCCAAGCATATTAAATGTAACAATTGCATTTACATTGTACGGAACCTTACAACTGCATCTAAAACAACAAAGTCATTGTACAGAAAGTGGTAAGACGCCACACCTACCAACGAATTTAAAAAGGGAACCCGAGCCGGTAAAGAATTTTGATTTCTGCGCTTATGTTAAATTCAAAATGCAAAGCATCCACAAAAAGGTGAGAAGTAACCTAATTATGAGCAAACACGTTTCGAAAAATTACTACGATCAAACCCAGAGGGCAGAGAAATTTCATGTCGGAGATAAAGTATTATTGCACAACATGGCCAGAAAGAACAAACTTTCCCCAATATGGACAGGCCCCTATGAAGTTAAACACATAGACAGTGATGTAAATTGCTCTATACAAATTGGTAGGAAATTAAAACGCGTGCATAACAATCGGCTAAAAAATTCTAGGTTAGATCTTTAAGAATACTTTAATAAGAATAGTTTTGTGTATTAATAATCCAAGAAAAGGTTTTAAAATGACTTTCCCAGGTTAAATTATTTTTTTCTCTCTCTCTCTCTTTTGATTACATATAGGAATAGGGAATCATGTTACAGCTAGCCCTAGTGTTCGGGGTAATTTCCTCAGCCAGCGGACAAATAACCATCACACGACTAAAGGATTCCGGCAATCTATTCGAACCCATAAGTCCAGCCTACACCTATCAATCCCACCAAGTTAAGAGCAGTTAACGAAGACGATACATTGGAGTTCGTCAAAGATTGCGAGGAAGCCGTGGAAGAACTCTGCAAGCTTCAAGAACCGGACAACGCATTTTGTTTACCCTGATATAGAGAAATTGAATATGTTGAAGCTAAGTTAAGGGGCCAGGTTGCTAGTATAGGAGTTTATTTTAGCGACCATAGGGAAAAAAGGGAATTACTCGATATAGTAGGAAAGGCATCGAAATATTTATTCGGGACAATGGATAGTGAGGACGCAAAAGACATTTACTCTCGTTTACAAAATTTAGAAGAGCATGACAAGTAAACCATGCACTTACTGAACAAACAAGTAACAATAATGAAAACTAGTTTTGACACCCTAGGAAGGAATTTGCAAAATTTATCCAGGTACCAAAGTCAGTTAGAAAGTAGAATGACCGATTTTTCACAGAAAATCAGCACCGAATTGAATAAAATGAACGCCGAGTTGCGTTCAGTACACTTACAGAGTGATCTAAATCAACTGTTTATTTATATTTATACTAACCGCTTTACAGTCGTTACACAGCCACATAAATTAATACTTTACTATCATTAATGCACTGCAACAGCACCGCCTACATCCTCTAATTATTGCACCCAAAACGTTACTCGAGGTCTACTCCGAGATCTCTAGCCAATTACCTTTAGTTGATTTTCACTTGCTAAGTCAAATCATTGAGGTGCGTTTCATAAAAAGAGCAGGAGAGATGATTATAAAAATGGAAGTGCCGCTTCTAGAAGAAGAGGAATACATCTTGAGCACAATACATTTGTCTACGACACGTGAGTGCAGGTCATCGACTAGTGCGACCAAAAATCAATTCACTGCCCTTTGATCGCTGCATAAGCGATAATTAAATCGATACAGGAAGGCAATGACCGGCCGCATCGCAAGTCAGGGAAAAATCAGCCGATACAGGAAAATTCACCTGAGGGATGGCCGGAAACCTTTTCACCTGGGCTTCAAGTGGACAGTCTTCAATCAGCAATCGATCGGGCTACTGTAAATCGGAAATTAACGGTTTCTAATTCTTGTCTTGTATTGTTTCCAATTGTGTGTTTTTTTTATTTTTCTTAATTCTATGTATAGTTATTAAAGTTAAATTCATCCTGTGAAATAAAATGTAAGTTAATTAAACGTTGGTGTGTTTTCTTGACAAAATCAACAGAAGAGGAAAAAAGGGGACTTCCATATCCAACATTGATCCGGCTCGAAGGACCAACATTTACTGCCAATAAGAACCCCGGAGCACAATGCAATTATTGATTTAGAAACTAGTTTAGTTCTAGAGCCTGAGCATATCTACAGCTGACTGGGATCCACTTCTAGTCCACATTAATCCACACTAATCAAGAAATTGGACAGAACTACGCACACCTTGCGTGAACAATCACTAAGCAATCCCAGAGAAGTCCAGAAGCTAAGGGATTTCTTAAACTTTCTGTAGCTCCGCTAGAGCTTGGAGGCACTGGGTACCATGGACAAGGTGCAAAGTGGTCGGGATAGGAGACAAGGGATTGCGCGGGCTTTGACCGTCAGCACCGCTACGCATAAAGGTATTCATTGTCTGTCTTACAAGGGACACCATGGTCTCTTTGCGTGCAGGGTGTTTCTGAAACTATCTCCAGCTGATCGCTTAAGGTTTCTACGGAAGAATGGTCTCTACACAAATTGCCTCAGAACTGGACACAATTCAAGCAAATGTGGTCTACGTGGATGCTTAAAATGTAAAGAAAAATACAATACTCTCGTACACATGGACTCATTACGAAGGACTGAGGAAACCGAGGTTGCAAGAGAAGCTTCTTCAGGCATCATCCTTGAAAGGCCTAAATTAAATTCAAATGACGGATGCTTAACCATTCCAGGTGTAGGTGGAAATAAGTCACGGACGCACAGAAGAGTAAATGTACTACTACAATCTAGGCTAAATGGGTACTGTAATGTGCATGTGGAATTAAAATTTTTTCCCTCCATCTGAATGTAATCCTAAAACATTTAGATTCATGAAATCTTACTTCATAAAATCTCCCTTGTATAAAGAAAGGCAAATAAAACTGTAAAATTTCTTTCAACATTCGAATCAAATTTCAATACAATGAACGAATGCACATGGAAGAAAAAACAATAAGATATGAGTAAACACTGCAGATATGGTTACGGCAATGTAATCGACATGTGACCCATTGCATGACTCATCTGTCTGCCTGTTATGCATGGCCCAATTCAAAGGGTTATGAAGAGAAATTGTTAATATGACACTACAGCACTGCACGTAAGAATTACTGACCTCGACTCCCATGTAAACAAATTGATAATTTATAGGTAAAACTAAGCATGGTTTTGGAAATGTTCTTTTTTTAATTATATTTCTTTTATGTATCATATTCATAATTCAATTGACCAATCATAATAAGGGAATTTGTATCAGACTAATTCACTATTAATCCCATTTGTATAAATAGCGTTTAGAATTGGAATAAACAAGAGTTCTTAACTTAAGCTGAAAGGAGCTGCATTCTTTTAATCCGCTCCGGATTCTTCTTGCAATCCTTTCCTGACTCTTGGCATCCATCGATGCCTCATCTCATACATTGGCATGCTTGCGTGCATGTCATTATAGTACTCAGCGAGGATTGAGGCCGTCGTCCTCCCCGAAATTGTGGCACGACAACCTACTCAAAACTTTGACATATCAACATGGTCCATACCGAAAAATATTAAGTTAGCAGACCCTAACTTCAACAAATCAGACAACATTGATTTACTTCTCGGAGTTGAATATTACCACGAGTTGTTGGCCATAGGTCAAATCAAAATACTCCACGATTTACCTATTTTGCAGAACATTGTCTTCGGATGGGTGGTCACGGGGAAAATAAGACAAGCTCCTCTCTCTAACAGTACTTCCGGAATATGCAGTGAAGATAAAGAGGTGGATCAACTTGTCAGATGACAACGTAGTAAGAGGCCAACGACCACACGTGCTGCTGAGATTGGGAAATTTCGTCCAATATCAACTTAAATTCCAATAACCTGCAAAATTGCACTTTATGCGTGAAATGTAAACCACACCTTATGCTGAGTAAGGTGACCTACACCGCCAACCTCATCGAAGGGGGATTGAGTCCAACAATATCGGCAGAGCACGTCGGGCGGCTTTAAAGAACTTAACCATTCATTCAAGTGCTGAGCGATTAAGTAGTGAATTGTGGTGCAATATCATTTTATCAATTGTTGTGAAATATCGCTATCAGGAAATAAACTTGTTAAGTATTGAAATAGTATTTGAAATAGTAATTTTTTAATTTGAGTGATAGGTCTTCCTGGTTGTGAAAAACATCTTCGTTGAATCGAACGCAAACAAACTTATTGAGCGATTTTGGAAACTGGAAGAGCTTGAGGTTACGAACTAAAGTGTAAATTTTGCAATCGACGTGGGAACGATATAGAGTCTTATCGCCAAAAACAAAAATGGGAGTCAAAGAACCAGGGAAACGGTCAAAAGTCGACCCAAAACTGGCGCGAATATAAATCCAAATAACTCAAAGAAAGGGTTGCCTCAGACGCCCGGATCCTGTATCTTGACTGGCTAAACGCAGTTGGTAGTAGATACAGGCGCTGAGGTCAGCATCATTAAAAAGAAAGCACTTCAATCCCCGAAGGTAATCAACCTTGAAGGGGAACAAAATTTACGAACGCCCTTTGGAACGGGAAAAGCTCTAGGGACTTGCCAGGGAAATTTCAAGTTAAAAAGTGACATCTATTGCAACTTTCAGGTTGTAAAAAACCTTCTCGGTCTTTCTGACAATGGCTTGCTAGGGAATGACTTTCTAGCTAAGCATTGTAACATAGAGGGTCCCAATAAATCGCTGAAATTTCCTCGCACGGAAATGAATCCTGAGGAGTTCGCTGTCCCAATACAATTCGCATCTGTTGTAAAGTCCAAATCAGTAACTCTCACATGATTTGGACCTTCCCCAACATTAATCTAAACATGGTTGTTGCACCATCGCAAGGTGATTACACAGCACATGTACTTAGCGGAGCATTGCAATGACCCAAAACAACAAAGAGCTTTTTGGGATATTTCGCATGCGCGAAAAGTGGAAAAGCCCCCAATTTTCCAATTGGGAAATAATTCAATTGCGAGCTGTACTGATTTCCTAATTAACCTGACTTCTGCAACCAAGTAAACAGCCAAATATTGCAATGGGGACATTTGCAGCGTTTGCAAAGTGGTTGAAGTTTTGGTTGATGGGGATCGCGGCTCTGCTAAAAAGTTAGTAGTAGAGTAGTCGCGGAAACTGATACCTGAGCGTTACTGGCGTTAAAACAGTAACCTCAGGTGATGTAAAGTTATAGTGGAAGTGTATAATAGTGTAATAGTTAGTTGTGTATCTAACCGGTAGTTATTGTGAAAAAATAAAGAAGTGAAAACCGATTAAGTTGTTTTAAAATAAAGTCGCACCAAATCGTGTACTGGGACGAGCTCAGAGGCCACAACGATATAACATTTTGGCGCAGTCGGATAATTTTAACAATTTTACAAAATATCGTGATTTTGTGAGTTTGTTGTTTTTATTATTGGCTTTCTAACTGTTTTAAGGAAGTTATACACCTCTCGGTAAGAGGCTCAAGTTCAGTGCGAGTGATACTTTTTGGTGCGAAAAAAAAATTACTGTCGGGAAAACACAAATAAATTGAGAAATTAAGTGATAAAAAACTATTTATTGAAAATAAATATCGTGAAATTTAGACGAAACGACAAAAGTTTCGAATTACTTTCAAGGCAAAAAATTAAAATATTGACATTTATGTTAAATAAATTGAAGTGCTCTACACCGTTGGTGAGAAATAGAATGTTAGCTGGTTCGAAAAAAATTGAAAGTTTTACGCTGGACAACACAGATCCAAGCTGGTCCGGTAGCAGTTGTAGCAGTGGTACAACACTTTCAAGGCAACTGTGCGGCGAAAGGAGTAGAAAAACAGCAGCGCGCAGGGGAGGAAGCGCATCTTTTGGACCTTCTGGAATTGAAATCAGGGAAGCGAATACAAAGGAGGAGATCAGGTTCGTTGGAGCCCAAAGGTGTAAAAAATAAAGGTAAGCAAGACAATTTACCTCAATTTGCCATAGATTATAAGATAATTAGGAATAAAATTAAGATGTGTACGGCAAATACGGCTTTAGTGAGTCAGTTAGTTATTAATAATGTGCCATTGTTGGGAGCAGAAGTAGGGCCAGATTTATCCAACGAAGTAAACATTTTTACAAAGTGCTGCAAACATGCAAATCTGTGCCTTTCGAACGATGACGAGAGAAAACTCTTTTTACAATTAATTCCCGCTAAATTCAGGGGAAGGGCTGATATGGTTCTAGATGGAGTGGGGTATAAAACTTTGGATGATTTAAAAACAATTTTGCTAACAAAATTGATAAATACTAAACCCTACCAAGCACAATTAGCGGAGCTGAGGACAATTTCCCGGGGAATCACTGCTTTCTTTTGGTGGGAGAATTACATAAATCTTAAATATATGTAAAGTTCTCACCAGTAAAAGGCACAGCTCCGGCGTGGAGGCAATTAGCATGGATTTAGAGAAAACAGCAGTTTTCGTTTTTAAAGCTGGTATTTTAAATCCACATCACAACTTCTTTTTACTCAGTGACACTGAGAAATCACTAGAAAAAGTAATGGAAAAGGCCAGTAGGTTAAAAGAAGCGGAACTTCTAATGATAGGTAATCAAAACCATCAACATAATTTCTCTGGCCCTTCTTATAATGGTTATGTTTGTTCTGAAGCGTTAAGTACTAATTTCCCAGCTCCACAACCTGTATTTAGTTCTGCGTTACAAAGTCAGCAGCAGATAAGACAATGTAACATGCCTTATTCTGAACAATTTGATAAATTTCAGAATTTCAGTGATCCACCTTCTAACGATTCTAAGAAAGTACAGCCTAACTTTAGTAATAATCAGTTTCATACAAATCAGGTTAAATGTGGATTTTGTAATCGTACGAATCACACATACGCGGAACGCAGAATACGTAAATCAACACCATTCTGTTTTCAGTGTAAAGTTTATGGGCATAACAATCAAAGTTGTCCGAAAACGCAAAGCGCAGAGCAACCAAATATAATAACTTCCAAAGCTCCACGAATAAAATGTGACTTCTGTGAACGAAGTGGTCACAGCGTGGAAGAATGCAGAGCTAAAGTACGTTGGGAACAAAAAACTCATAATTCAACTCACTCTAATTTCCAGGAAAACTAGCTGAGGGCTGTCACCGGTCATCACGAAATGATCAAAGGTATCAGCCCAATTCACCATCAACGGGAAAAGACAAGAAAAATGAGGATACACCCAATAAATGTTCTGCCATTATACCATTAAATATAGTTAAAAATGGAAATGCCAATCTCTTAATAGATACTGGAGCTGACATAAGTATTATGAAAGAAAATGTGTGAAAACCAGAAGTATCAATTAATAAAAATAGAAGCACTACTATAAGTACAGTTTTTGGTGAGGGTAAGGATTTAGAAAATATAAACCATGATGGAATATTAGGGTATAATTTCCTGTCCCTTCATTGTAGTATAGGGGGACCAAATAGGCTCCTAAGATTTCCAAGAACTAATCAAGTTAAAAGTGATTACGTTGTCCCGATCTGTTCAAGTCAAATAAGCAATAATAGTACTTTACAGAACAAAGCGTTACACAATCAAGTACAACAGAACCTTTCAAAAAATGTTACGTCTGGACACATTGTAAAAATCGATAATCAGGTCTTTCATAAAAAATTAGACCAATTTCATCCCAAGAAAATGTAGAATATACAAAATCTCTCATAGAATCTAAGGAGGAAAACAGGGATGCAAAAAATTTGAATGGAGGTAGTAAAAATCTTAAGATATCCATGGGAAAACAAATTCTGATACCGGCGAGATCGGAAAAACTTATCATTTTGGACACCAAATTGGAAGGAGAGATGCTCTGCTTATCACAAGAGGTAAGCTAAGGAGTCTATCTTGGAAATTGTTTGGTAAAACCAAAACAAGGTAAGATTATTCTAGGAATTATTAATGTTAATAAAGAGGATAAACTCCTCAGGTCTCTTGAAATCACACTAAAACCTTTAAGTGATCATATTAATCTACACTGAAAGATCACAACAGAAGTGAAGTGAAACGTGTTTGATGAGCATAATTCCAGGCAAATAGGGGCCACTTCAAAACAACAGTTTACCGCAACGCACTACAAAAATAATGCAGAATTAAAGTTATCCATGAGATTGAAACTCTTACAGACGCAAGTGGTTTTAGACGAATCATTAAGCAAAATCGAACGGGAAAGTATTTCGGAAATTTGCAATGAATATCACGACATATTTCATTTATCAGGTGATAAATTGTCTCATACTACATCCATCGTACACTCAATTCCCATTAAGCAAGAACAGAGCCCAATAAACCAAAGAATGTATAGGTTACCACAGACTCAAAAGTCTATTATTGAGCAACAAGTACGAGAGATGTTAGACAACGATATTATAACGGAAAGTAAGAGTCCATGGAATTCACCCCTCTTGGTGGTTCCTAAGAAATCTAGTCCGGAAGGGGAAAAACGATGGCGAATTGTTGTAGACTTTAGGAAAGTTAATGCAGTAACAGTTCGCGACGGTTTTCCTTTGCCTCAGATAGAAGACATTGTTGTAAAGTCCCCTTATCACATTACTTACCTCATGCTTTCCTATATTTTCCTAATCATCATATTTTGTCGCCTATTCCTACAATTCCTTAATCATCATAATTACAAAGTAACCCTATGCGCACTGACCACACACAATTACCTTATCACAGCATTCCCTAATATCCTATTTCACTTATTATTCTACGAATTGAATACCTTGCACCCACAATGCTGCAAATTCATTGCTCCTCAAGTTACGCAGGCATCGAAGCTAACAAGTGAGTGCAGTTAATCGCAGCAAGTTAGTCGGGAGTCAGTCATCAGTCGTTGAGGTTAATTAAGTGCCCTGCCGTCTGCCGCGATTGCTAAGAAGTATCGATAGTAATAAAGTACTAGTTAAGACACGGTCGTTTTATTTAACAAATCCCCAAATAACACCATCATTACAACATATTGTACCAATTAGGGCATGTACGATATTTTACAACCCTTGATTTGGCTAGTGGGTACCATCAAATAACGGTAGATCCTAAAGATCGCGCTAAAACGGCATTCAGCATAGGTTTAGCGCATGAGCAGCCACAAAATATAGTTACCCAAGCTCAAATTCACTCTCCAACTAGAGCTGAAGAGTTCGACGACAGTCGTAACTGTTGCTTACCGATTACTCGATCGATGTTAAAAACTGGTAAAAAGCAAGAAATGGGAACCAAAACTCTCGACGCTATAGAACAGGATAGCGGTAGAGATGATACTCCCATGTCTAAAAAGTCTAATGCAGAATATGCTCACAACCCTCTGTAACAGAGCCTTGAGCTCGACAGTAGTAAACTAAGTGAACAGAAAAAGATAGAAGGCGACACGGAATCGGAAATATCCGAAGAACACCTTGATACGGACACTTCTAATACTAAGCTATTAACAGATCCAAAGGAAATTGAAACAGTTTTAAGGGAATATCACGATTCACCTGTAGGAGGACATTTAGGTGTCTACAAAACATATAAAAGAATACGAACATTTTATAGGTGGAAAAATATGTTAGGCGATATAAACCGGCACATAAAAAAATGCCTCAAGTGCCAAAGCAACAAAAGCAGTAAAGTGAATAGAATGCCGATGGTATATCTAGACATAGTTGGCCCTCTACCTGTTACTCTCCAAGGGAATAAATACATATTAACGTTTCAGGACGATCTGACCAAAACCTTAAATTGCTTTCCTATTGCAGATTGTGAGGCTACCACAGTAGCGAATAGCTTTTATAAAAATATAATTCTAAAATACTACGTAGTCCCTAAAAGAGTGATAACGGATCAGGGAACCAATTTTATGAGTGAGTCAAATGACTTTGTAAACTTCTAAAAATAAAAAAGGTTCGTACCACAGCTTACCATCCGCAATATAATGGCTCATTTGAAAGGGCCCATAGGCCATTAGTTGAATATCTTCGGAGCGTAATAGATGACAATCCAGCAAGCTGGGATGATTGATTGCCAAAAGAGCCTGAACCTTTATATCACCTTTATTTTGATCAAAAATTGTTAATAAAAAATCGAGTGAAATGTAATAATTGATCAAAAATTGCTAATAAAAATCGAGTGAATTGTAATAATTGACAAGAATTGTTAATAAAACCAAACGAATGGTAATACTTGACAAGAACTGATAATAAAATTAAGTGAATTGTAATAATTGACAAAAATTGATAATAAAATCGAGTGAACTTGATTCGTTGTTTATCTAGTGAATCGGGGCTGGTGCATCTTCCTCTTGTAGAAGCACTCCCAGTCCCGTTGTGGGGGAAATTAACCATTTTCCATAAAAAAAGGAGAAACCCCACAACAGTAAAAACAAATCTAAAAAATATTATGACCAGTTCGCAAAACCAGAAAGGTTTCATGTAGGTGAACAGGTACTTTTGCAAAATACTACAAGAAAGCACGAACTTTCACCTTTATGGACTGGTTCGTATGAAGTCAAGAAGGTCGAAAATGAAATGAATTGTTCCATACAAATAGGAAGAAAACTAAAATGTGTGCACAATAATAGGCTGAGGAAATTTTGGTTAGTTCACCCCCTAAAAGAAATAAAAGAAAATAATAATAATTAACAAATAAATAAATAAAAAGAGAAAAACCACACACGCAAATGACGATTTTCAATTTCAATTTTTTTAATATACAGGCACCATGCGATTTTTGACATTGCTGTTGTGGGGACTATCATCGGTAAAGGCCCAAGTGACTATAAGTCGTCTAAAGTCATCAGGAATCCTGTGTGAACCATTGAATCCAGCATTCATCTATCAATCTCAGTGGCACATTTACACTAAAATAGGTATTGCGGACGAAGTTGATACATTACCCTTCATTAAAAGTTGTGAGGAAACCGTTTTAAATTTATGCACCTTAGATGGGAAGAGTAATCCACTCTGTTTATATTGGCATCGAGAGGTTCTGCATGCCACGGAAAAAATAAAATTACAAATAGAGAGTATAAACTATTATCTTAATAACAGTCGACGGAAGCGAGCTCTAATAGACGGAGTAGAAAAGTTGTCCAAATACTTATTTGGAACAATGGACAGCGAAGATGAGAAGGAAATATATTCGCGATTGAAGGAATTGGAGGAGCCAGATAAGGAGTCTATTCACCTTTTAGCCAAACAAGTTATTCTCATGAAGAGTAATTTTCAAGGCTTTGGTAAAATATTGCGAAATGTAACAATTTATCAAGAACAAATAGATCATAAGGTAAATGAGTTTTCTACTAAGATAAACAAAGAATTAAGCAAAATGACCAAAAATTAGCAGCAGTACACTTACAATTCAATATTAATGAAATAGTTTCATATATTCTGAATACGTTACAGACTATAACATGCCCACTTGAATGAGTATTTTACCACCATAAATGCGTTACAACAACATAAATTACACCCGCTCATTATATCACCACGGAAATTACTTGATGCTGATACCGAAATAGCGAAAGAAACCTATCTTAATCCCATTAGTTTCCATCTCCTCAATCAAATTGTTGAAGTACGATATATACACCACGAAGAAAGTATGTACCGTAAAATTAGTTTACCACTGTTGGAACATGAGAAGTATACACTGAACAAAATTCATCTGGTACCATTTGTTTTCTCTAATCATAATGCAATTCTAAATGTAGAAGCAAGCTTTGTTCTAAACGATTCTCTGGCGAACCATTACATCGGAATGACCGTAGACGATTTCAATAACTGTTGCATCAAAAGTAATACCAAGGAATATCCAGTACTTTATGTTTGCGCTTATAAACAAATTAAAGTTATCGGTGTTGAACGAGAGAACTGCCTTTCAGCCTTACTAAATGAAGTCTCTTTGGCTACCAATTGGTGTAAGTATGGAATAATTGATAACGATGCGGAACTCTTAGTGAAGCTGGTACGTAAAAATTCATGGCTTTTTAGTTTACGAAAATCTAGACCCTTACTTGCCCATTGTGAAAAATCTACTTCTCACATGATGGAGATAAACGGAACAGGAATACTCAGTGAACCATGCAAGTATACAATGCAAACTCTTGAAATTCCGTTTGAGGGTAGTCATGAAATTTCACTGCCTTTCCACCAACCTCATTTCATTCACAGCTTCAATATAACCCACATACAAAAATTTGTTAATGAAATACCATCCCTAGGAAAATCAAAAAGTAATTTCAGTACTCCTCTTTTAATTACGAAAACGCATCATAATTACAACGAAGAACTGCAAAGTAATAGTCAGTCTTTAGATGAATTCCAAAAGCAACTCTCCCAAATCGAAGGGGAGAGGAAAGCTAAGGCACAACATAACCAAACTCATGTAAATACTGGACTACTTTTATTACTTATTCTTTTATTTATAGTCGCCTGGTTATCTAAACGATACCTAAAAAGAAAAAGAAAAAATTGTTCCACGTCAACAGTACAAGCTTCTCCAAGTCCGATAGAAGTAATCCACTCCCATCCAATTCTAAAGCCTCCTGTTAAAGATGATTACCTAGAAGTTTTAGGTATTCCACCAGAACAAAGTGCCCCTCGCCTCTGTAAAAAACTAACAGAAATCACCAACACAAAAGGTCTTAATTCTGACCCCAAACAAATGGCAAATCGAGAATTACCTGCAAGAAAATCGTTTCGAGTCAAAATATAATTATGTGCAACAAATCAATTATTGGAAGTTTTCCTAAATATTATAAGAAGTGTAATTAAAATTGTAACGAGCACCCTGTAGCTACCGTACAAACGTACCACGGAAAATGTGGACGAAAAACAATTCAGGGCTGCCAACGAGAATGTAAGAAGAAAAAGAGAAATGGGAGTGACGCGATATACAAGTGGCTCCAGCAGCAAGTGTGGTGAAGAGCGACGTAGTATGTCCCAAATTCGAAGCCTATAAATAATCTTATGAGGCTTGAGATAAGTATATCATTTTATGATTAATTGAGTTATAATAAGAAGTAAAATGTCCTGTTATGAGAAAATTCGCAGCAGGATTGACTGCACTTTGTTTATATTCACTTATGTGTAAACTCTTATTCTTTTTTTTGAAAAATTTTGGGGTGTGAACTAAGTTAGTGTATCTAAAGCTTCTGAAATGTATGGGAAAAGAACGGCGCCTTAGGGATCAGAAAGAACTATGTAAATTGAATTTGTGATTCTTCCCAGATAATGTTTGTCATAATTAGTTACGTTAAGGAAGTAGTTTTTGAAGAGTAAGCTTAGCATCTCATATTTAGTCTTGTTAATTTTCTTTAAAGTCTAACGACATAATTAAAATTCATGGAACGAGAGTTGAAATAAAAATTGTTTTTGTAAAAGATCATTTATGACGGTTGTGTGCCTATCATAACGTGAAGGAGATTAAAATTTATTTGTTGCGTCGGCTTCTATACATTATTGCAGCGCTGGGTTGAAGTCGCTGGGTTAATCAGGGGCTCTTACGACTCGGCTCACTCGGGGGTTCACAATAATCGGATCGGGAAGTCAGAAGCTGGCCACATCTGATGGGGAGGGTAAGAAATGAAGGGAGGTATCTCCAAGGAAGGATGTCCCCCTTCGTAACATCAGGCCCGGACTAAGAATATGAGCAGCTAATTAGGCCGTCATTGTTCCCATAATCACATTTAAACCTTTCATGTTAAATCTAGCGGAATATATTTATTAAAGGAGATGCTGGAGTAGACACCCGTTCTTGGTTGTATAAAGCTTTATTTTTTTAGGTTTTGAGGAGCGAATCAGACCCACGCCCCATTCGGCGAGCAAGGCCGCTCCGCCGCTCCACTGTCATTTTATTTTTCCACTTTGCTTTTTTTGTCTTAGATCTTCATTTCAGGGAACTCCATCACATCTCCAATTGTAAGTACGTACACCTGGGTACTTAGCCACCCACCAACGCGTACATTACAAAATCTTGATAAATAGCATAATTTTTTAGGATTTATTCATAGAATTGTTTCAATTATGTGACTACATAACATATTGTATTGTGGAAAATCTGTGTAAGAAAAAAGAATTATTCAATAATGAAATATGAGAAATCGTAGAGAAACAATTTGTTACATTGAATTACATTTTTGTAGATAATCAAGTTCGTAGTTGTAATATGTTATATAATCTTGTACCATGTAAAATTTTTTTGTCTATTTTTACCGTATGCTCTTTCATTATATATTCTCAGAACAGTTAGATAATAATTCTGGAAGATAGTTAGATAAAGTCGTTAATAACCCATAACAGACATCAAATAGTTAGAAAAAATATTTTATGAATAATTTAAAATCAGCTTAAAGTGAATCTATTAAATTCTCCCTAAGTAATAATTCTTATAATATCGAAAGAAAAATTGTCTTTAAATATTAATTGGTAATGTATCCAGTTTCTGTCACACTCGCCTAAGCTAAAATTTTCTTGATCAAGGTCACTACCACGCTGACAACCTCCAACAAATACTTCGCATCCGTCTGAATCGCACAGATAGAAACAGAGACATTGCTCCTACTACCGTCATGTGCAGTAAAATGTCACTTATCACGTAGGTACTGCTCCCAATAAGCTTTTCAATCACTAGATTCTACTCTTAAAAAGATGTTCCCATTCTTCAAAGGAGGGAAGAAATGTTGTGAAGTCCAAATCAGTAACT
>QYTT01092942.1:480-14279 GCA_006980735.1 Dasypogon diadema
AAATATGTTTTTCTCTTTCTATTATTCGCATTATTCAGAATGGCTTTATTAGGTTCTACTCTTGTGAACGTTTTTGTTTTCTTTTTTATAATTTCAGCATATAGTTGGTCACTTTTCGGGGTATTCTCTTTCATATCAATAATTTTTGAGAGTGAATATTCGTGTAGTAAGTGTTCGTTGGTAATATAATAACCTTAGCTGCAAGCGGCGCATTTCGGGAGGCATGGCCTCTTGTTTCAGTTGACGATCAGGATGGGTAACTAGAGAGCCTGAAGACAGGGTTGGTAAGAGTAATAAGCCGCAGACGTGTGTTGTAAGTGTATGTCGTGGGGTGTGGGATAATTACAAGGGAAACGATACTTCTTGTGCTTCGATTAGGTTTATTGCTACATTTGCACAATTCCACAATAGAGTAGTTTTTGCAACAAAAAATACTCTACAATAGTTTTTATGAAAATACCTTTCCCCTTCGGACTGTGCAATTCCGCCAGCAGTCTTTCAGAGGTTTATCAATACGGTAATCCACTAATCTTGGAAAAGACGGTATTGCTCTACATGGATGATATTATTATTCCCGCCGGAAATGAAATTTAAAATATCACGAAACTAGAAAAAACTCTGCAAGTAGCCGCGGAGCATGGCTTATTAATAAAGTGGTCTATTTAACGCTGAGCTGGAGACAGAACTGCATACTGATGCCAGCAAGATAGGTCTTGGTGCAGTTCTCTTGCAGAAGCATCTCAATACGAAACAATTTTACCCAGTCTTTTATCTGAGCTTCAAAACTACAATGTCTGAACAACGATATTCAAGCTACGAACTCGAAGCACGTGCTATAGTAGGGCTAGGGCTGAAATTTACCATTTATACAGACTGCAAAGCGTTTGAGCTCACAATGCGAAAAAAGGAGGTGAATAGTCGTGTTGCTAGATGGGCTCCAGCGGTCAGGAACTAGTATGCGCCACGTTGATGCCCTCAGCAGACACCGACATATTTTCACGATAGACGGCGAGATTCTACACCGGACTAGGCAAGCTCAAAATAACGATGATTTCTGCCGACTTATAAGAAAGTGTAAGAAGCAAGGTGAACATGAAGATTATTCACTGAGAAATGATATTGTTTACAAATTTGTAGACGGAAATTATTTGCTCGTGTTGCCTAAGGTGCTGCAAAAATCTGTCATTAGAAATATACACGAACAAGGACACATTAATGCACGAAAGGTCGAAGCTGTTGTTCGTCAGGATTACTATATACCCAACTTATCGAAAAAAGTACAGGACGTAATACAAAACTGCGTTGCGTGTATCCTTGCTGCGAGGAAAACCGGAAAAGCCTAAGGCATCTTAAACCCGATTGAGAAAATCGATCAACCACTCCACACGTATCATGTGGACCATTTGGGTCCCTTGGCTTCTACCTCAACAAGCATCTTTTTGTGGTCGTCGATGCTTTTACGAAATTCTCGTGGTTATATCCCGTGAAATCAACTACGAGTGACGAAGTTATTTGCAAATTGGAGTTCAAGAGGGAGACGTTCGGCAATCCATACAGGATTATTGCTGACAGGGGGACAGCATTTACTTCCACGAGTTTCCAAACCTACTGTGAAGAACGAAAGATTAACCTGATCTTCATCACCACCCGTGTACCTCGAGGTAATGGGCAATTGGAGCGCCTTAATCAAATCATCATTAACGTCCTTTCAAAGACGTCAGTAGCCAGTCCTTCGAATTGGTACCGACATGTGCCTGAGCTACAGAAGATCCTCAACTCTACTTCCAGTAGATCGACAGGAAAAGCACCTTTTAAACTTATGTTCGGCGTCGAAATGTTCCGGCCTGAAAAGTTTGAGCTTGCAAAATTGATCGAAGAAGAAATCGTTTCGGACTTTGAAAATGAGAGGAGCATCGCGAGACAAGAGGCAAAGGGGTAAATTCAAAAGGGAAGAGAATCGACGATACTCAAGGAGGAGAAGGAAGCCGGCAAGGAAGTATATCCCAGGTGATTTGGTCGCTATCCGATGCATTCAATTCACGAAAGCTTTTTTCTAAGTTCTTAGGACCTTGTGAGGTTATTTCGGCGAAAGCATACGATAGGTACCAGGTCAAAAAGGTTGGTAATCCTGAAGACCCAAACACATCCAGCTCCGCTGCAGATTTGGTGAAGCCCTGGTCAAGTCTTGAAGAAGAGTATTCATCCGGGTCGGATGAAAATCAGGATGGCCGGATGTGGGAGTTCGATTCTGATGCTTAAATCTGCAATGAAAAAAAATGTCACAGAATTTATAAAATTTTTGAAGCTGTAATATATTGGAACAATAACTTACCGCTATGTTGCTAAATCCGATCGAGAGAATACCAGCGCCGATCATCGGGGACAATTGGTTGCAGTACGTTACGCTGAAAAACAGAGGAGCTGTTATCAGTAGTGCTGGTCGTTACGCTGCGTGTGGTACTTACCTCGAAGTTGATAAGTGGATACTTACCGCTACGCTGTTCCTGTTTGCCGGTGTTTAACATTAATGTAGTGCACTAATAATCTTAAAACTTTAACAATAATATTACTCTAGCTTTAAATACTTTCTGAACTGTATGTGAAGTGAAGCTCATTGTGAAAATTAAAGTGAACTCGTTTTTTACCCAGAAATCACCTTTTGAAATTATACCCCAGATTTTTCCCTTGTTATGATTTTGTGCTTTCATTTTTACCAAAGTAATCGTGTGTTGATCAAATCACAGGCACTAGTGAGCGTTAAGGGTAAGAATTCCTTCTTCGTTAGAGGAATCTCCTCAAAAGTTTTACTTCTTTCATTGGTTTGCGGAATTGTTGAAGTCGTGTTGAAATGTTTATCGCGGACATAGCCAAATTTTTCGCTGATCGGGAAATTGTGTATGAAATGAGATGTCGAGGAGTAATACCATTTGATTACACGATAAAAAGTAGAGTAGATTGGTGGAAAAAACAATTAAGTAAAGATAATGTAGATGTGCTGCAAATGAAGTCCTATCTGCCACCTAAATATGATCTAAAAGAATCAAAATCATGGTTTGAGGTAGGTTTGTGGTTTGAGCTAATACAGATGGAGGTTTGAGCTAATACAGATGATGATTTTGCATTGGAACGAATAGCGGTTAGAGTTCAGCATCTCGAACAAAGAGTTAGAAGAATAGATGAGGGAGTAGATGAGGGTTTAGGTATGTTAAAAAAAGAACTGATAGAGAACATAGGTGCACTTCGTCAGAAAATTGAGGAAACTCAATATGAATCCCGGAGACGGGAAGGGCTTAAAAGTAAGAAAGCTGTGAATACCCTGGATTTTAACATTTCATTGGACAGCGAAGAGGAAGGTTTAGAGTGCACACAAATTGAAAACAATATTCAACTTCGAGCGCAGTCAAGTTCAGCGAACGCGACAAGTCGCAGTAGTACGGAGCAAACGGAAGATAGCGAAGGTGAAATGAGTTCTTCACTACGCGAATGCATCCTCAATACCAAAATATCCTCTAATACCAAAACTTTACAAATGGTCGATTAAATTTTCAGGAGATAATCCAAATCAATCAGCATCTGAGTTTTTACAGCGTATTGCAGATTTTGCCAGATCAAGACGTGTCTCTGATCTTGAAGTGCTAGAGTCTCTGGCAGATGTTTTAGAAGGGTCAGCGTTTAATCTGTCTGTGAAAAACAAAATGGGCCAGTCGGAGATCAGTGAATTGTGCATTCAGGACATAATCGTCCTGACTTGGAAGGTGAAGATGTGCTTACTCAGGAGCAATTAGGAAAATTAGCCGAATGTAAAGATCGATTTAAAAACTTAGGAAGCGGGAAGCTTGGAAGGACAAGTTTAGTCAAGTGTAGGATAAATACGGGAAATGCGGCGCCTATAGTGCAAAGAGGATACTAGGTTTCACCTGCAGTTCAACAACGATTTGTTTAAGAAATCCAACGCATGGTCAGCCTTGATGTCATAGAACCATCCTTTAGTCCCTGGTGTTCTCCAGCGGTGCTAGTAAAGAAAGCAAATGGCGCAGACAGATTGTGTGTAAATAGTCGCAAGTTAAATAAAATTACAAAAAAATCCGCATATCCTTTACCTAGAATTCACGTTTGAACAGCACTCGATTTTTGACTACCATAGATCTTAAAGATGCCTTCTGGCAAGTTCCTTTGACGGATGACTCGAAAGAAAAGACAATATTCTGTATACCTAGGGTCGGCCAGTTCCAGTAATGCCATTTGGCCTTTACAATAGCGCAGCAAGTCTACAACAGCTTATGGATAGATTGTCTGGTTATTCGGACGCTGTATTTCCGTATCTCGACGACATCATTATCGCTACAGAAACATTTGCTGAACATCTTGAAGTGCTTAATTGGGTTGCGTGCAGACTAGGAGAGGCAAACTTGACAGTGAACTATGAAAAATGTCAATTCGCTCATACTTCTCATAAGTACTTGAGCTTCTTAGTCGATAGTAAAGGACTCCGCACGGATCCGAAAAAATTAAATGTGATGCTCGATTTTCCAAAGCCGAGAAATTACAAGGAAATGAAGCGTTCCATTGGGCTAGCATCTTGGTATAGGAGATCCGTGCCCAAATTTGCAGAAGTCGTTGCACCGTTACATGATCTCACAAAGGGTACGGAAAAACGTAATACACTGAAGTGGACCAAGGAGGCGGAAGAAGCTTTTATTTCGCTTAAAACTAAGCTTATAGAACCTCCAGTACTAGCTAATCCAGATTTTTAAAAAAAACCATTTTACGTGCAATGCGATGCCAGATAATGCTGTCGGTGCCGTCTTAACCCAAAAAATGAAAAATGGAGAGGAGTCGTAAGTTACGGGGTGCTGAAATTAATTATACAACGACAGAAAAGGAATGTCTCGGCATAGTCTTTGCTTTGGAGAAATTCCGCGGTTATCTTGAAGGATATAAATTTTATGTTATTACTGATCATTCGGCTTTGACATGGCATTTCAGGCAACCGAATATATCCGGAAGACTCGCACGATGGGTAATGAAGTTGCAAGGGTACGATTTCGGGGTATGTCACATAAAGAGGAAAGAAAATGTAGTTCCAGATGCTTTATCACGAATACTGGAGATCAGTTTATTGGTTTGTGAACCAAAGGAAGAAGACAAATGGTACAATCGCATGGTAACACGAGTCAAGGAGAATCCTAACCGGATGAGCAGATGGAAGCTAGAAGGGAACAACTTATATATCAAGGATACAAGCGAAAACAACTTCTTAGAAAACAAGTGGAAGAAGGTAGTGCCTAAGTCTTCGAGGTTTATGATGCTGAAAGAATGCCATGATGTCCCTCAGGCGGGTCATTTGGGTATCTTTAAAACCAAACGTCAAATCCTTGAGAGGTATATTTGGCCAGGAATTGATAAAGATGTGAAGGCTTATGTTGGGTCGTGTGAAACCTGTCTTGCGTCAAAAGACGTGTACAGGAAACCATATGGGGCTATGGGTAAATTCAGAAACGCAGTCAGGCCATGGCAGTTGATCGCCTTGGATTTAATGTGGCCATTTCCTAAGTCTACCAAAGGCAATACCTATCTCCTTATCATATGCGACTGGTTCACTAAATATGTAAGTTTATTTCCCTTGCGTGTTGCTACAGAAAAGAAAAGATGTCAGATTGTGGAGGAACGTATATTTCTAGAATTGGGTGTGCCGGAGAGAGAGAATAACTGACAATGAAAAACAATTTGATTGCAAGTTATTTAGGAAACTGCTAAGCGAGATGTCTCAAAATTTTGGTTGAATTGCAAATTCCACCCCCAGAGCAATTTTATCGAACGCTGGAATAGAGTTATTGGGAGTGCTTTGCGATCATACATAACCGACAACGACAGAGTATGGGATAGGGAGATAAGCAAAATTACTGTTGTTTTAAGGACAGCAGTAAACGAGGTAACAGGTTACAGTCCATTCTATTTGAATTTTGGTAGGGAATATTTAGGCTCAGGGTCGGATCATAACTTAATTGACGTAGAGGTAAAATAAGAACTTAGTCTTTATATTTGACTGTTCTTAATCGGAAAGTGTATTATCTATCAGATTCAGCATTTTATATGCTCACTGATGTTCTAAAACATAATTCAAATGATACGTAATAATAGTTAATAATAAATCCTAAGGCAAAGTATGATATAATTGGAGTGCTATAGAGAAATTTTGTTTGCTGTTTGATATACATATAATATATAAAAGTAGGAAATCTAAACCGATAAAAAGAAGTTTCATATTAATTAATGAAACTTCTACCAGGTAAAGGGGGAATGTAATAGGCAGTTGCTGTTTCATTATCTTTTAAAATAAAAGCTATGAGCCATCCACTTCCGCCATATTTCAATTTAATTATATTTGTCAAAACATAGAAGAATTGCAATTGCATCTATTCAGGGAAATGTACTTGGTATTAATGTTCGCCCTATCAGGGCCATAAAGGATCAACAGACCAACAGATCTATTAACACACACATACACACACACACACACTCTTACCCACCTCACTACGATACACATTTCCACTTTCATTCATGAGCAGATTTGGCAACTAAATATTCGCGTCTACATGTACAACATAGTAAGCAGACTTCATCAACACACACACATACACACTTACCCACCTAACCTCTAGCCTACATATATCCTATATATATAGCTATATACTATTAAAATTTCATATATCTAGTCTTCGTCACAACATACTTGCTCAATTACATTCATTAGGATCCAGGCATCCACCTACGTTATGCGATCTTTCCATTCATCTAGGCAATATACACAATACAAACGAGGTTACCAACACTGGTCATTAAGAGGAGCGCAAATTTGGAGAGATTTTGAGTTTGGCGGTCTAATGGTTGACCATAATGGCGGAGAAAATGG
This sequence comes from Dasypogon diadema, assembly GCA_006980735.1. NCBI lineage: Eukaryota > Metazoa > Arthropoda > Insecta > Diptera > Asilidae > Dasypogon > Dasypogon diadema. The sequence goes on from QYTT01092942.1 coordinate 7,394, forward strand.
AGAAAGGAGATAGATTGTTCCAGAAGAGGGAAAGAAGGTCAAAAGGAGGAAAGATAGAAATCATTCTTGTGAGCAGGTCAAAGAAAAACAGGTGAAGAGTGTAATGTGGTGTGGTGTGAAAGGAAAATATTCAAAAGAGGAGAACCAAAAAAACCCTAAATCACCTAAACCGGGATTCAACGAAAAAAAGAAGGTGCAGGAAGAAATAAAAAAAACTTAGTTAAGGTAATTATTAATTTGATATTGTAAAGTAGTTAGTAATAGCTAGGAAGTAGATAGGGAGTTGGGCAGTTTAGAATGTGCATATTAAATAAAATAAAATGCTTGGATCAAGTCATGGGTTTCTTTATGGAGGAAAAGAAAAGGTTATAACCAAAGGTATGCTATAAGGTATTATTTCTTTCTCATGAAAAATATAAGAACTGAACCTATCGTTATTAGATCACGACATTCGTTGTGTACTGGGTGCGTGAGTCCCAACTGCAGTTTATTCAGCAGGAATTGAAGCTTGCGAACCAGACTGCAGTCGACTGGAACTCCTTCGGCATGAAAGTTGTTGTAGATTTTTGCCGCCGCCACGAGAATCCCATCGGTAAAAGTTATTTTGTATCTACAAAACATATATAGATCTGAGGTCGATTTATTCCGCAGGTGGAGAAGGGTACACAGTCGTGGTGGACGAAAGCAAATTTGACCGCCGGAAATACCACCGTGGGCATGCTGTGGAGGGGCAGTAGGTGAATTGTTCTTGGTGCCTGTCGAACGCCGTGATGCCGGTGCCCTAGGTTCACTTATTACCAAGTGGATCAAACCTGGCACCACAATCATTTTCACCACGGTGTATCGACGTCTTACGGTGAATCATAAGATTCACTTTAAAGATCCAATTACGGGGGCACACACGAACACAATCGAAGGTCTCTGGAGATACGTAAATTGCCGGCTGCCGGAAAGGATATTTCCTGGGTTATTTGGCCAGGTTCATGTTTTTATTCCATTGCCTACGACGTAACTTGGACCCAACAGTGGAATTCCTCAAGACGGCGGGAGAACTCTACCGTGCGGAGGAGGCAAAAGAGGACGATGCAGCTGTTATAAGTAATTTTTTTGTTATAATTTTTCTTAATTGAAACCTTTATCTATTGTAGTCTCACATTACAACGCCGGAAAGAGATGTGGATGCTGTGCTGATCCTGATTTTTATACGATTAGTCATCATATGGAAAGAATATAGTAAATATTGCAATGATTTTACTAATATTCAACGTTACTAACAATCGTTCGTTTATATTTTATATGAAAATCAGGACTGTCTCAACTTGCAGCTAAAATTGGTGGATCAGGTAGCGGTGTAGCAAAAAAAACGCATGCAATTTTAATTCAGATTTTCACTTTAATTCTCCAATGATCCTATTTCAAAATTTTTTCTAAATAGTTCTATAAAACTAATACTAACAAAGGAAAATTAATAAAATATATATATAAAAAAACTTAATTAGATATTAATTTCACACAAAAAACCCAAACCCTAATAATATTTGCAGAGTTGTATACAAATTCAACCTGACCCACTTTTGTAGGCATGTGCTGAATCTATGTCAACTCTGTACCTTGTTATTTTTGCGTTTGTTCACTGTTTACTGTCCCTTGTTCACTGTTTACTTTCACTCGTTCACTGTTTACCGTCCCTCGATGTGTACACTGGCAAATTTCCAAAAAAACTGAGCGTTCAATTCCAGCTGCTTCTTTTATAGCTTCTAGGCGGCCATTTTGGTTTCCATAATTTTGATTTTTTCTAAATTTTGGCTAACATTTCAATTGAATGTTCATAGAATTGTCTTTCAATTATTTTAAATTAAATTTCCCTTAGTTTGGAATGTACCCCATACAAATTTAAGCCTTTTTTACATAGTTTTTTGATTTTTTCTAATTTGCCATAAAAATGGCGATTCCGCCATTTTTCTAATTTCTCTCTCAAATTTGAAATTTGAAATTGCATTACCTTTATCTCTTTCAGTCAAATTTTCTCTTTCTCTCTCATTGCTTTAATGAGAGATTTAAATTTCATTACTATCAGGTTTATTAATTACCTGAGATAAATTCTGGCAACACCTTTTGATTTGTCCTCATATGTTTAATTAATTTGACAAGTCAAATCGTGGATGACAGTTCGCGCTTTCAAGTTTTCTCGCGTTCTCGGTTCGTCCTTGTGTCGCGCGAGTTTGGTGATTTTTCAGGGATTAATTGTGATTAATACAAGGTAAGTTAAGTGCTTAGTGTATAATTAACGTTTCTTTAAAAGGTGTATAGCACAATATGTGAAATTTCTAAGAAATTTCATGAAAAACTGCTAATGCTCAACACCTGTCAAAAGTTGTCTTGTGTGTGAAATTTCTCTTTTACTTATATTAATAATTAGTGCCTTCTAATATTTTCTGTTTGTAAATGCTTGCTTAATGTCTTTGGGTTATGTTCTGTTCATTATTTGTTAAAACATGCATGAATTTTTGTAGATTGTTTACGACTGTGTTGTTGTTGTTGTGCTTCAAAGATTTCTGTTTTGTCGTTACATGTCATGTTGATTTGTGCTTGTGTGAAACAAATTTCTGTTTTGTAATTCATTTATTAACTAATAATAATTATTTCTAATTTCAGGTTGTAAAATTCATCTGGGGTAAGTACCTGTGACAGACCCAGGTACCAGGTAAATATAATTGAATTCATTATAATTAACTTCTTCTTATTTTGTTCTACTTTCAGGTCTTGCTTCAACAAAGACTATAAATAATATTCATTCTGCTATTGATAACAATAATTCTAAGTAGGTACTAGAACAATTGTTTCGTTCCATACAGCAAAGTGAACCGGAAATAACTGCATATACGTTTAATACCAACACGTGTATCTTCTTTTGCAGACATATTTGTAGGAATTGTTTTGTTGGTTTATCTTGGGAAGTATTTTAATTTGTTTCTCTTTTGTTTTTTTATGAATTATGTGTTATATACATTATAAACACACAATAAACTATTAATATGAACATAGCAATTGGTTCTGTTTTCATTTTACTTATAAATATTTTTTTCAGAATGATATATCCTTTTGTATAAGGTTTGAAACGTTTCTTTTATACTTTGCGATCCAAAATACGCTCTAATATGTTGGAAATAATATGTAAAAAATTCTAAAACAATACTTCAAAATTGACTTTGATATAAGGCATTTTCCACACCACTGCAAAAACGAATAAAAACCGCCGGTGTTTTTCGCATTTGTTTGGAAAAAATCTCCGGTACTCAAAAGGTTAAACTGCATGCCTTAGAATTTTAATCTATATATTAATTATACAAGGAAAGCTCCCGGTTCCGTATTTCAGCCACTTTTTTTATATGGAGTTTCATCGAGCTTTTCTTGAAATTTCATAATGGCAACACTGACCCGCATCAGTTCGGAGTTGTGTTCATTACTTCGGGGTTGCGTTCCTGGGTAGCTTTGGTGTTAAGTTTGGTGTTTGTCACCGATAAGTATGCAATACATGGATTTATTGGAACTGTTTTCATTTCATTATTTCGCACAATAGTGCACGAAAACAAAGCTCTAACTGGGACTGATAAGTTTGCTTATTTGGAGTCATCGCTTCGAGGTAAGATTGAAAAATTAGTGGACAAGAACATGCAGCAGCTAATGGGTCTGTCGACTATCACCTCAAAAATTAATTCTAAGGGCCTACGTCGTTTGTTCAATACGGTGATGACTTGTATTCGATCTTTGAATGCAATGGGAATTCCATCAAGCCGTTATCCTATAATGCTGAAATCCAAATTGTTACGATGTTTGCCTGAAAATCTTCGTATTGATTTCCACCGGCTTCATCCAGAGGGAGGTGGAACAGAGACGGGGATGTCCGAAGAACTAGAAGGCACAGCATCCACAGCTGACACCGATATTCCATTTGTATTTGATGGCGACAACCAGACGAAAAGGCCACTAAAATTCATCAAGAGAGAGGCGGAATCTCTTGAAGGCTCTCTTGATGAAAGAGAAACACGGAAGCAGTCCAAGCCTCACACAACAGCAGCTGGGTTATTCACCACAAGTCCAAATAACGCATGCTTCTTTTGCAAATCGACACAGCATCCCACTCGAGACTGTGATGGTCCTCATACGCTGACCTAATGTGAGGAAATGCTAAAACGAGACAATCAATGTTTTAGCTGCACTAATCGTGGGCATTCTTCAAAGCATTGTAAAAATCGGCGATTTAGATGTAAAAAATGCGGAGGTTATCATGCGCTGTCGGTCTGCGATCCCAATTATAACAAAATACAACATCATGCATCGCCAGCATCTTCATTCGTTCGAAAGACAAAGATAACACATCAAGTTCTAGTACGACACTTTATGCTAGTGATACTGTGCAACATTTTGCTGATGTTTATTTGCAAACAGTTTCTGTTTTTGCGATGAACGAAAATCAAAGTTTGATTGTTTATCTGCGTATCATTTTGGATGGCGGCAGTCAGGTTACGTTACGTTACGTTTCTGTAAGAAAGTGCGGCTAATAGGTTAAATCTCCCGATGTAAATGTAGCAAATGATACTCTCAGCATATATGGTTATCTAAACGTAATCGAAAGAGCCAAATACGAGCTAGTCCACGTAACTCCGCTACCTTGCATGGCACAAAACAACTACTTCATAATTGCAGATGTAAAATTCACAACGCTTGCCGTGAATTTCAACCTCCAAACTTACTTCACCTTGCAAGAAGAAGAACTGAAAAGCTGCACAATCTGCGAATCCCACATCCTGCTGTGCGCACCCAGAGTCATACACAACATTGACATTAAGGAGTTGGGAGTCGTGTGGCTTGATTCGCCCGGGTAGGACGTATATCCTATCCGCGGTTCCACGTTTTTAATTTGTAGTTCGTGCGCGAATTGCAATTACATAATTAAAATTCAATAATATCGATTCTAATCGTACGGTGTTCTTATTTCGGCTTTTTTGTGTGTCTCGTCGGAATAAGTTCTCTCAATTTGGCATGCAAAATAGTTAATTCTAAGGCGGGCCAAGGTGGCGTCTATAACTGTTTCTGTGTAACGGGACTCTGCTGTGCACTAGTCTCTTTAAAAGACAAAGACATTAAGGAGTGATCGTAGGGTTCCGCTAACATTATATTTCTTCGTTCGACCTCTTCTGGAACATGTATGTCGTGTTGAGTCTGTCCAGCGCAGTTTCGCTAGATCTGCACTTAGGGATCTTCCATGGAACAAACCTTTGGTTCTCCCACCATATCGTGAGCGCCTTTATCTGCTTGGCACGGCATCCTTGGAGAATCGACGTAGGGTTGCTGATTTAGCTTTCATGCACCAGCCCCTGAATTCCCATATTAACTCTCTGTGCTCCGTGCCAGAGTGTCCTTCAGGTCTAATAGTCACAACTTGAGAGATATCCCCCTCTTGCATATAAATTTCTCTAGAACTAACTATGGAAAGCATGAGCCCATTAATCGTATGTGTGCGGCTGTTAACCGTGTTGCGGAGCTTTTTGATTTAAATGTAACCAAGACTGTGCTGAAAAAACGTCTTTTCCTCGTCGTTTAACTTACATTAAAGCATTATTAGTAACTTTTTCTGTTTTTCTCTGTCCTGTCAATTGGCCTCACCATGCTAACTATTACATATCTTGCATGATTGTCAAGAGCCCAATCCTACATGTACCTAATTTATTAGTAACCTTCTTTGTCTTTTACTGAGTTTAACATTGCTGACATTTACATGTCTTGCATGCTTGTCAGGGAGCCCAATCTTAACGCATTTCTTTGAAATGTGTGAACGTTTAACGCGGAGATGGGTAAATATTTTTCGGCTCTCCGCTGAGAAGTGCGCCTTCTTTATTATTATAAAACTGCTATTGCTTCAAATGCGACACGGAACGTGTAGAATTAGCTGGAGCAATTTGGAAGGCACCGATGATGCAAAATACGTGGTTGTACATTACAACGAAACCAAAACTTGCATAAATAGTCTGCAAAGGGGTAAGAAAAGAATCACTGCTCAATAATACCGGGATTATACATTTTAAGAACGACTGTGTCTTGAAAACAAAAGAAACAACACTAAAGACAACGGTAAACGAAAGAATCAACATTATTATCAGCCACGTCAGGAAGACATCACCAGAAACAACCAAAATAGAGCTCGGGAAACCTCCACTAGTTATACAACCAGGACTATTGATAGCTCCACAATAATACATTCTAAGTCAGCAATCCTTGCACCCAATCCCACTGACAAATGTATTACTACGAAAAACAATGTTACTACACTCTGCGATCTCCACCGGCATCATACTAACTGTGCTTCTGCTAACAATACTCGCCATCAAATGCTGGACCAGGTTGAGGGCAGCATCCAAGCGGAACGACAAATTCAAACCAACCCTACGGAAGTCACAGTCAGCACCAGAGATAGCGCAAGACTTTGACAGGGTACTAGACTCAGTGGGGCGGCAACATGTTCATACCTGAACAACAACAATTTCTTATGAAATTTAAAACTCTTCGAATTTTATCTTTCTTGCATTCCTCAGCATATGCAAATTTTTGATGATCACGCTCGTTTTGCGTAACTAGGTCAGTAATGCTCATAACAACCTCATGCTGACGCTAATGGTAAGAGTCAATGCACTGACCACAATAACTTTATGCTGACACTTTCCTTATGAAGCAATAATTTGTAATTAATTAAATGGCTAAGCTAATGTTATTGGCTCATTGTAAAGAATTTTTGTATATAAAACGAATAGGCAGTCAATAAAAGTCAGTTGTCAAAAGCCATTTAAAGTGTTCTTATTTTGGCAACTGCGCGCTTATAATCAACACA
>QYTT01092942.1:14299-32695 GCA_006980735.1 Dasypogon diadema
AAATACGTGGTTGTACATTACAACGAAACCAAAACTTGCATAAATAGTCTGCAAAGGGGTAAGAAAAGAATCACTGCTCAATAATACCGGGATTATACATTTTAAGAACGACTGTGTCTTGAAAACAAAAGAAACAACACTAAAGACAGTAATGCTCATAACAACCTCATGCTGACGCTAATGGTAAGAGTCAATGACCACAATAACTTTATGCTGACACTTTCCTTATGAAGCAATAATTTGTAATTAATTAAATGGCTAAGCTAATGTTATTGGCTCATTGTAAAGAATTTTTGTATATAAAACGAATAGGCAGTCAATAAAAGTCAGTTGTCAAAAGCCATTTAAAGTGTTCTTATTTTGGCAACTGCGCGCTTATAATCAACACATGGTTGATTATACAGGATCCGTGTGAAGAGGTCTGATTCGGCATCCCTGGAATATCTTCAATAATAAAAATTCCAAACCATAATTGAAAATTTCGTCAAAGCCCGCAAAGTTGAGTAGGGCATTTACTAAACGTGTTGTTCTATACATAATTCCCACATGTTTACTTTATGATTAAATAAAAATTTCGGTATTAAATCAAAAAAAACTGTCTACTATTTGGAATTTAAATTTACGCTCCTGTTGGAACACCCTGTGTTTGTTCCATTTTTTGGTACGGTTTTTTTAGTGCCATTTTGATATTTTTGTGCCTATTTATTTCTCCACTTTTTATTGTATATAAATATAAGACAGCTTAGCTAGACCCGCGTCTTTTCAGTTTTTCTTTTATAATGTTTTACAATATAGCGCCTACATAGAAAAAAAATGATTATTGTTGGCTTTACCATTTTCATATCTTTGTTATTTTTGATCCTTTTTTACCTGCAAATGTATATGTCATATAAGTTTCAGAACTTAATTGTGTAGTTGTGCTAATAAATGGAATTACATTGAAGTCAGTTGTAGTCAATATTTTGCATCATATAAGTGGTAATGCTATTATCAAATAATATGAGCTCATTACTATTATTGTCATCCTGTGTCACTCGTATAATTTTTACATTACATTCATCCACCGATTGCCACACCGGAATTTTAAATCAACATCAGCTTTATTTTTTCCGACAGGAACAGGTTTACCTCCTGCTCCATCCAGTCCCCGACTACACCCCCATTATCTTACTGATTCCCCTAAAGCTGCAGCACGCTGGAGTTTATTGGTTTTATTTATTTTAGAATGATTTTGGCTTTTTTACTATCTATTTACCATCGGTTTCGATAATAATTCTTTTCGGTTGATTTAGTTCACTGTTCTCTTTAATTTCTATGCGTTTTCAGCTTCTCTTTTTGCTTTGATAATTGTTTAGTCCTGTTTGAATACTGAAACTCAGAGCAAGTGTCCACTTCTATTTTTCAAAATTTCGAAAATTAACTGATTCCTCACCGAAATTTATTATTGCATGTCAGTTCTCGCGTCTATAAAAGCTTTTCTTGTCGCTTCTTCAAACTTCACTATATTAAATATTCCTATTTCTTGGGTTTTCCATCTCTAACTGATTTGTTTCGCTATTATAAAGCCTTATCGTCGTATCCGTTCTGATCGGAAAAAGTTCCGAATTCCTTGTTTTGTTGTTGCTTCACAACGTTTTTCGTTCCGCACGGATACGACGATCTTCGCATTCACCACACTCTTCTGGTAATTTAAAAACGTTTTTCCTGCCTCGCTGGCCAGAATTAGACTTTGCCCATGGTCCTTTGAATAATTTCTTTTGGCTAGAAGAGTGCGTTTTACGAATAATTGGAAACTTTTCTTACAAAGAAAATACTTAATGTATAATAAGATATTTTATTATAATGTTTTATATAGAAACAATAGCAAAAATTTTACTAATCTGCTTGATTCGTTGAAATAAATAATTTGGCAAGAATATTTACATAATAATTTAAGCAATTTAAAACATTTTCACGAGTCAGCCGAAAAATATATGTAATAATTTAGCACATAAGGTGAATGTTGACAGGGGTGGAAGTTTGTTGAGAGAAGTAGTTCTCTACCCCAAGTATAAATACAAAAATACGTTTTCTTAATTAGAAGATAACTGCCCATTTCACCTCCAGTCAGTCTTTAAAAGAAGTCTTTGTGTTTTTATTTTACAAGTCAGTTACTTCATCCAGTTGCTTTTCCTTTGCCAGTTTATAGAGTTTGAGGTGTATCTCTTGCGCTAGCCTTTCCAGTATATCTTTAACGTCAGGCTGTGCATTAGTTGCCATTTTGATTGCAACGTTAGAATCGGCGTATGCTTCCTCTAAATTATTTGCTTCTAAATATGATTTTGCTCTTGCATAGTATCCTTCGAAATTATTTGATTTGAGATTTATTGCTTGGGTTGCTAAATCAATTGCTGCGGCAAGTTCCTGTAAAAAAAAAAATAAATAAGTGAGATATGCTAGCTTCCAATACAACTTCTCTTATAGAACTATCTGCTTTTAAATGCAAGTCAGTAATTTACAAAGATAGAGAGATAATAAAGGGTGTCTAGATAAGGGCGGACAATTTAATTTTGCCGCCTTTTCTGTTGCTGTGCTTTGACAGTTAAACTCTTATGACAGTTCGACGGCATCAGACAGTCCGCCAGTATTAAAAATGGATCGTTATTCAACACAACAACGCATTCTTATTGTTAAACATTATTTCAAAAATGGTGAGAGTTCGACTGCCTTGATTCGCAAGTTCCATTCAATTTTTGGTAAACGAAATGTTCCAAGTGCATCAACAGTGAAAAGGATACCCGACAAGTGCGAAGAAACTGGGCGACTATTGATGTCAAACCATCGATACGTGTATGTTCAGGTTATTCAACAGAAAACATCGCGGCTCTTCGCCAAAACCTCGAACATCTATTCGGCACAAATGAAAGAAAAATATATTTTATTTGAAATTTAAATTTTTCGCTCTTGTTGGGACACCCTTTAGTAAACGTAAATCACTTTATTCCGTTTTACACTATACAAAATGTAAGTTTTAGCAGGTTTTAAAAACTTTATTGAGGACTACAGAAAATACATTTTAACCTTAATGATAGAGGAGGCGCACGGAGTAACAGTGGCATAATCCAAAAATTTTGAACTTTGCGATTTTACCATATCTATAATCTCTAGATATTTAAAGATTGAATGCTTAAATGTTTCAACTTACACAATTATTGTCATTTCCAAACTTGTTCACATGCAGATTAGTTATCGCATTGAAGACTTGAACGGCAGCCTAGTGCCCCTAGGGCGCCTTAAACTTAATTATTAACTTTCCACCCACTTATCACTTTTTGTTTACAACCTTGCTGCTAAGCTATACGCAATGAAAACTCTTCAATGTAATACCAATTGTCATACTATGTGTCATCCCCCTTTTGAAGTGATGTTCAAACCTGCCGTGTCCAGTAGTCAAAGAAACTATCCATTTGAGTGTTCCTCGCGCCATACTTAAATATTTTCTGCTATTTGTTCTACACGGCAGCCTAATGGCTTTGTTAGCCTGTCGGCAAGTTGTCATATTTCCCTACTGATTCAGATAGTCCAACGCATAAACCAAAGCCGGAATTTCTGTCTGGTAAGCCGAAGGTTTCTCCCCAAGCAAAGATAGCACGACAAGTTTAGGTCTTCAGAAGAAATTCCTTCAACTGCCCTATCGTCAATCATAGACCCACTCGTGAAAATAGAAAATAGGTGGGAAAATGATTTGACACTGATAAATTGATTTTAAATCTATGATTAAGCAATTCGAGAAAATAGACAATTTTCGAATGACGAAAAGAGCAAATTCTGACAGGACAATATAATCGTTTTTTAATTTGTTACTCTTAAATTATATTAATATATACATAGATTTTATTATGCATGCATGCCTAACCGTATTATAAATGCTATTTATCTACATAAATAAATAAACGTATAAATAAACACTACACTATTCTATAAAACGTTCTTCTGTCTTTTCAATAAATAACAAATTAAGTTATCTCTGTCTTCGTTCAGTCTTCGTACGGTTCTTTTAATTCGTTACTCCATGAGATTTTTTTCCTTGTTCGTCACCATGCGGTCCTTAATGTTAATCCTTTTTAACAAATTTTTTTAATTTTAAGAATATCATACACAAATTAGCCAACAATAAACTACATCTTGTACAATACGCCCTTACCCTTTTTTGTGAGGGGTCACTAACCAGCTTTATTTGCTTTCTCCTACCTCGTGCTTTTTACAAAATCTTAATTTGCTCTGATTTACACCTTTTAGTTGCTCAATTATCCTTTTTTTCTTTACAATGTTAGTATGTTTTCGTCACTTCACTTGCGGTTTTTTGCTTCATGAAATTTTAGGTGATCGCACAAATTTTCTTCCTTTCTAATCGTTTCTGAAGAAGGAACCGAGATCTTTTCTTTCTCAACCAGCCCTTTTTGGAACGCTTTAGAATTTGCACGGAAGCTTTAAATTGAGCTTTGTAAGCAGCCATTACGTACATCCAAAATGGTTTCCAAGACGCGGTCGGTAAGGCAGGTCGGTTTGAATATTTAAAAAGATACGTTAGTTCAAATTTCGCGGGGCTTAGAAATTTTAGAAATGCTACAAGACTAGAACCTTCGGAGCATTTAAACCCGTCGGAAGATATTCCTTGGAATTTTGAGAACACTCATCACCTCATCAAGTGCGGCACCCATACCTATGAAGCCACGGAGGAGCTCCGTAGACAGATTATGTGCCCTTCGGAAAGAAAAGCCATTGAGAATGTACTCACAAAAACTAGAATCGGACACAACACGGACCCTCAGAACATTAACGTACTGCATTTGTTTTCTTCAGATCATATGAGCCAAATTCAAAACTATATTCAAGGAACTTGGTCGTTTGTCACCGCGTTTGGGAACATCACAGCTGCTCTCCTAGGCAGTTGGTTTATCATTGACCTAATAAGGTACATCGCAAGTATAAGCATAAATATACGTCTAATTCAAAACATCCACGGACGAAGCTGGTGGTTACTTGCGGCGATCTGCAGTACATTGACTACATATATGTTGCATAAACAGACACAACAGTCATAATCAGAGCCAGATATACCACTGACGGCCGTAGTAACCAACCAAGACAGGGTGTGGCGTCAGGCGTTTGGCCTTGTCTGGGCATTAGTCCGTTTTGCCTGAGTCCCGAATCCGTCACAACACTTATAAGGTTCTTATTCGCCAGAGAGGCGAAAGCACTTGTCAGAAAGCGAATTCAGATTGGCAGAAGGCCGAAATCACTACCACTTTTGGTTAAGTTGTTTGGGAGCAAGGAGGCTTTTGTTTTTTCGTAAAGAGAAGCTGTTTTTTCGCGGATAGATTTTCTTTAATAAGGATTTTGGTTGACCAACAAAAATTCCTAGCTCGTTGAGAGGATATTCCGTCTTTTAAATTCGACCTGCAATTATGTCAGTATTGTTAACCTAGTAAATTTAAAAATAAAATTGTTTTATCTTTCGGAAATGTTTTTTGTTTCGTGACAGGAGGTGCATTCCAGTTTGACACATTACGCTGTGGATTTTCTGCCTTCCGATACGCCGATGAATGAGGAGTTTATCTTCGGCAGCCCTTTTAATTTTGGCGACGCCGTGCAGCACTGAGTCATACTGTGTAGCTTCAACTTATCTCTACAAGGGAAACTGCTCCGCTCCCAACAACAGCTATCAATGCACAGACTTCTACCGCATTATCTATGAATATTGAAACATTGAGAAAGCAGATGAAAATCTATCCTCCATTAACTTCACTTTCCACCTAGGATCCCCTTCCTCTACCCAAATTTAACATTAACCTAAAAATCGTTACCTCACCCTACCTTCTCTGCCACCGGGCGAGTCGGAGCGCCCTTTAAATAGGTCCTTATCTGCGGGTGTCCATCTTGTGTCGGGAGGAAATTCCCTCACAAGAAACATTCTTACCTAATCATTTATTGTTTATTGCAGTCATTGAAACCAGAGGATTTCAAGGCCCGCCGAGATGTCTGCGACACGTGAGTACAGATCATTGTCGCATTGTCTCAATTCCACCACCAATTGACTGCCCTTTGATCGCTGCATAAGCGAAAATCAAATCGATGTACGCAAGAAAATGACCGGCCTCATTCCATTAAAGGAAAAAATCAGCCGACATCGGGAAAATTCAACTGACCGTATAGCCGGTCTTTTCACCAGGGTTCGAGCAGTTCAGTCTTCTATTATCGATCAAACGGGCGGTTTACCAGCAAACGAGTTATCTTTTTGTTGATTTTAATTGTCTAGTTTACACAATGATAATTTAATTGAATTTGTATCAATTGAATTTGTATCAAAGTTAAAAATAGTGAGGAAATCGGTGTCTCTCCTTTTTCTCGAGAAGCGAGGGGAAAGGGACTTCCGCATCCAACGGTCTAGTTCCCGAGATATTAGACCTTTCATCTTTTAACTGTGTTTTTGAACACCCGTGTGGAACACATCTCCTCCTTCCATTTGAGATCACTCACATATTAATATTTATAATTTATAATCGCTAAGTTAACATATTATTTTTCTATTTAAGAAATTAAATTGGCATCCAAGTTGGAAATAAGCTGAACTGTAAGAAATTCGTATGGACACCTGAATGTGCGCTTTCTTTTTCCGTGAATTACTCACTCATGAGTAATGAGCAGAAAGAAATTTCGTCTGCGCATAAGAGCGTGCGTTTTAATATGTAGATTTTTTTACGAGCTGGAGTGAGCTTGCGTTTATTTCAATGGCAATGACTCACATACGCGAACGTTAGTTTGTAAAAAGCGCACACGCTCGTAAGTCGAAAATGAGTTTTGAGTCGTTCGTGTGCGCAAATGAGTGTGCGTCACCGAACTCTGAAAAAAGTGGATACGGGTACGACAATTATGTCAGATTGTTGCTGGAGGACTTCCATCACAGCACTAATAAGCCACAAGCACGGTGACTTCTCAGTACGGCGGCAGGAATACTACGAATATTATTTTCCGCAGTATTTATTTAAAAGGGACGTACCATTAAAGATTCGCATTTACATGTACATTTTTATACGTTAGATGTAGGGTGTTATAAGTTTAAGCAAACGTTTGTAACACATAAAAATATTCACGATACACAGAAATAAACTATATGGCCATTAAGATAGAAAAGAAGTCGTTTAATAGATGTCCGTCTGTCCGTCCACGCGTTATCTTGAGAACGCCTTAAGTTAAAATTAATATAAAAATAATAAAATTGTAAATTGTTTTCAAAAGTTTTTGCGATCGTCATAAAAATATGCTGAGGTCGATGATTGGGAATCCAGAGTCGGATTCAAATAAATTCAAAATGGTGGGTCCAATATAGCCGACAAGGTTTTCTAAACGTCAACGGAATGTTGGTAAAATGACGGATATATAGGTTTTTGGGGCTGATGATTACGAATTTAACGTTAACGCTTAAGAATTCAACATGGCGAATCAAATATGGCGGTCGTAAATGTTAAATTTTTTAAGAGTTTCTCGATCAGCATGGAAATAAATCCATATGGGTTTTTGGAGGCCGCTGATTTCGAATCTGGGGTCAAATTTTGGAGATTCAATATGGCGGGTCCAATATTAAAGTTAAAGGGTGCGTCCACAGGTTGTGGATAGTAGGACGGCCTGCATATTTGAAGGTCAGCTGCGAATATGTAAGAATAAGTAGCTGCAGACAATTAACTGCAAACGCATTATTTTTTTCTTCTTCCCTACGCCTAGGGTATAACATAATTGGTCTAAACCAATTATAGCTTCTTTCCTTGTTCAGTTTTCTGCCTAAACTTGACTACACGTACATTACATCTGATTACTATCTTACGTATCACATTTTCTACCACTGATGCATATCTTGAATATGTGCATAGCTGTAAGATGATACTTTTCACCCGCTTTTTTATCAGATTCGTGTCCTACACACAAAAATACATATAAAACCAATTGCAAATTCGATTTTGGAGTGAAGTCGGCTTTTTCAATAATTACTAGTATTTCTTTCAGTGATGCAAGAAACCCGGACACTTCATCGCATTATTTGAAATAGCAAAGATGTGATCCGTCCAGCAAATATTGTTGGATACCTAAGCCTCAGAGATATTCAAGAGAGTTTGAAATGCTCACCGTATCAAAATTTATGGAGGGGGTCTCAGGTCCCTTATAGAGAAATCAGACAGCTTTGGGTTTTGCATAAAAATTTTTAGTATTGTTGTCGTTAAACGATCTAATTTCACGTGCTGGATTATTATCAGCAGCACTACCACGAAAGTCAGTAACTGATTTAAATGAGCACAACTGTTTAACTGTGATTTGGGTTGGAGCTAAGAAATAAGAGGCCATTAATCAAAAGTAGGAAGAAAGTGTGAGACTATGCAGAAATTGTAGTATGCCGGCATTGATTTTATGAGCGTTGGAGATGACATCGTCCAAAGTAACATGGATGGAACGGTCCCAAAGAAAGTACGAAGAGAAAGATCAAGATCAAATGTTAAGAATTTTCCAAAAGTGTAGAATGTCAGACTCTATCAAAGGCCTTCGAGCTGTCCAACACAACCTCTCTAAAGCTATGGAGGTAGTAATGCCAACACTTGGTCACAAACGTCATCAGTTTACCTATTGAACTTGAATCGAAAATAATATTGCCGATTATGATGATTGTGCGTTGATAAGAGTCTCAAAAATATTAGCTTTAATCGAAGTGACTACAATTGGTCTGTAGTGAGAGGAATTGCACGGCTCTCCCTGTAGATGAGAAAGTTTCTATAAAGATGGAAAAAGTAGGTACCTTTAGAATATGGTAAATCAAACAGAGGTTGGTCAGGGAAGAGGCGCAACATTTTAGAAGCAGAGGCGAAATAAAGCGGCGCGTTCGAAAAAAACTGACCTTGAGTAGTATTACATGCAGAGTGGCAGTAAGGAAGAAAAGGTGAAATTACATTTGACAGACTTAACAAGCGACCTGAAACACTTGTTGCTTCTAGGGCAAGCAAATACTTTTCTTCTAATGTTCCGGCTGATTTGAAACTTTGCTAAAGATTTAATTGCATTTGTTGCGCGTCAGCCAGAAGAAGTTTTTTATTTTTCAATAAGATGGATTCTCAGTAGAAAGAAATCATGAAATCAGAAAATAAAAGTTTAAAGACAGATGTGTCTAAATTATGTAAACCAAGCAATTTAATTCTCAACATAAATAAATGTGAGGTCATGTTGTTTTTTAGAAAACGTAATTCCGTCGGCTATGACTACAGATTTGCCATGGACATCATCCCTCGTGTGCAGTCTGTGGTTGACTTTGAGGTGAAGAATTACAATGTCCTTCTTTGGACATGGGAAAAAAAACAATATTATTAGTTGAAGCACAATTTATACTTTATTTTACACAAGTTCATTCCAAATTCTCGATTTAAAATTTTATTACACAATTATACAGTTTCTTTAATCTAAAGAAGACTTCACTTTTATGATTATATTACTCAATTATACACTTTCTTTAATCTAAAGAGGTCTTCACTCAATTTTTAGAATAGATTCATAACTCGATTACACAGTTTCTTTAATCCGCGTTCTAGGTGGAACTCAATTCAACTGCCTTGACTAAGTTTTACCTAAACTGTCGCAGGGCCCCCGTCGGACGGTGATAAACGCTAATTCATCGTTTTCATTACACGAGCGCGGCTTAGAATTCCCGGGAATTACAAGGTTAAGTTTTCGTTTATGTGAATTCGCGAAGACGCGAATTCAGGTATTGAAATTCAATCTGAGTTATGATTTCAAATGAACTTTGTATGCGCGTGGGAATGAAAGTTTGAAAACGTGACTTGGAGCGATTAATTGGAAATTTATTAATTATTTGTTTTTATTAGTTATACGTTTTAAATTATATTCTTAGGCGTTTCACGCGTATGCGTTCCCGGTGTTATAGTAGGTATAGTTATGGGTATTGTAATAGTGAAGCTCGATCAGAAGCTTGACTTCATTTCCCATATTAATTATGTGGTTAATAGAGGTAACTCTATGCTTGGTTTCGTGGCTCGTTGATCCAGGGAGTTTTCTAGTCGTCTGGTCTTTTTGACGTACATATCGACCGTATCGAATCTGTTCAGCGCAAGTTCATTAGACTCGCGCTTAATGATCTGCCCTGAGAAGACCCCATGATTTTACCACCCTACTGTGAGCGCCTTAATCTTAATGGTATGGTTACCCTTGAGCAGCATCGTAATGTTGCCGATATAGTTTTTGTTCACCAGCTCTTGAACGCACGTATCGATTCTGCGGAGCTCCGGGGCAGGGTATCCTTTAGATCTAATGATCGTTGCTTGAGGGGTGTCCCCCTTTTACTGGTTAACTTCTCCAGAACTAATCACGGTAAGCATGAGCCCATTAATCGCATGTACATGGCGGTCAACCGTGTTGGAGAGCACTTCGACCTGAGTGCTTCTAAGGATGTGCTTAAGAGTTGTTGTGTGTTGAGTTGTTTTGTGTTCATTTATAGCCATGGCCCTGTTGAGACTTGTTCATCACTAATTTCATTATCTTGTGTTTTCTTCTGTTTAACCCATTAACGGTTATTGTATTGCATGCTTGTCGGGAAGCCCAATCTTAACACGTTTCTCGGAATGTGTGAACGCTTATGCGGAGATGGGTAAACGTTTCTTGGCACCTCGCTGAGAAGTGCACCTTCTTATTATTAAATTAATACTTTTATCATTAATTGATAAAGTTCAATAAAGCGACTGATTTTCTATATTCAATTAAAAAATTTTATGCAATATGTAATTACAAGGAAATATAATTTTTATTTTATATGCTGTTTCTGCAATCACTGATTTATTTGAAATTGAGGAAAATTATAACATCTAATTCGATAGAAGATTGGTATAATCATGTCGATTATTTAAATGTGATGGGATTTAATTGAAATTTAGTGTTCTGCATGAAAAGTTGTCAAAACACAGGTCCAGTTTCTGATATTCTACGTTTATTGCAAGTTTAATTTATTTAATCAAAAGTTTTTCATGATTGCTTTTGAGACGAATCTATAGGTTGACTTCTACTGAAATTCAAAGTACCTTACACTAACTACTCTACTGAACTTGTTAAGCAACTTGTTTTTGTAACAATAGTCAACTTTTTAATTGTAGCTGTTTGTGAAGCCACCTTTGTTACGGGGTACAGTTTATTGAAGTTCCGTAATTATATTCAGATAGTTTAAAATGTAAGAATTTATATATATATAATAATTAAATATGTGTTCTACTTACGTTCATTTTTCTTTTGCACCTTGAGAGGTTTAGCAACAGGTTTACTTTTATCGCTGTAAATGCTGTAGATTGATCCGAAAAATTGTCGCTACTTGGGATTTTCTTGAGGGCGTACTGATAGCGATAAGAAGCATCTTCCAAACGATTTTTACGATAAAGTATGTTTCCATCTTCAAATAATTTATTAAGTAGCAAAATCATAATTTCAGTCTTTCCGGATGCCATAGCCCAAGTTGCAGGCCCAAGCTTGGCGCCCCTTTTGAGAAAAACTTGAACAACCTGTGTATTTCGGCAAGCAATTGCGCGATCTAGTGGGCGCATCCCGTTCATATCTACGTGTTCCACTTGAGCTCCTTTGTCCAGCAAAAGTTGTACTAGGCTGGATGAGCCCTGATATGCAGCTAAGTCGAGAGGTGTTCGCCCTGCTTTGTCAGTATGATCTTTATTACTTCCTTTTTCTAGAAGGCATTTCACAGCTTGCAAACGACCGCGCAAGCAGCCCCAACACAATGCCGTTAAACCTTCATTATCACATACCTCCAAACATGCGCCTTTTTCAACTAATAATTCGATTATTCCTACATGTCCTTCCTCGGATGCAATGATTAATGGCGTTTTACTTGTCATAGGATCAATTTGCTCAATATTAGCACCATTCTGTAGAAGTTTTTCAACTACTGCCCAGTGACCTTCCTTAACTGCTATTAGCAAAGGGGATAACCCCTTTTTGTTGGTTTTGTCAACAATAGCACCTCTTGATAACAAAACTGACACAGATTCAGTACATCCGCTTTTTGCAGCTGCAACTAACGCTGTTTCGCCATTAAGAGAATCTAAACCATTGATAGACACTTCCGACATATCCAACAAGTCTTCGACAATTGTAATATTTTCTTGGGATGCTGCTGACACAAGAGATTGTTGAGCTGCTTCCTTTAGGGATACGTCTGTGGAATTAGGCCTTGGTATCCAGTCGCATGCTAACAAATATTTAGTAACGTTCACTTTACCCATTCTAGAGGCGTGTACAAGAGCACAGCGTTGTGTTGTATCTACTTGACCTAAACTGCTGCCTGCGGCTATCAGTAAGCGCACAGCATCACAATGTCCTCTCATAGCAGCTAATATTAATGGCGTGCATCCTTGGCTATTAGTTTTTTCAACATCTGCCCCAAATTCAAGAAGAAGGCTAACCATTGGCACGATTCCTTCATAAGCAGCAATACACAAAATTGTAGCATCGCCCATAAATTCCGTAGGGTAGTCTGGTGAAGCTCCAGCCAACAGTAGTAATCGCGACACCTTTATGTTCGGACTGTATACATTCCTTAAGGTACAAAGAGCAGCTGAGCCAGAGTCAGTCACCGAACTCACCCAATATGATTGAATGTCCCGAGGCGAAAGAATGGGATGTGAATTTCTATAAATATGAGCTTTTAAAATATGATGGCCTAGCTCTAAAGTTTGTTCTGCATTGAGAGGAGGCTGAAAACGAGATAGACGAAACGCTATTGCTGAATGTCCCAGGCGAAAGTCACACAAAAACTTTGAGGATTCACCATCATCTCGGCGCATTAACCATTCTCTAAAAGATGGGTGGAAAAACATATATGTATTATCTATACGTTTCACTAGAAATCCTGATAAAGATTTAAATCTTTGTAAAAAATCTTCCCATTCCATGAATTCATCGACTTTGAGAGCGCATAGGGAATAATAGATTTCACTTAAAGTCAAAGGATAGAGTGCAGCAAGGCAAATGTTTAAAATCTGAGAAGCTTTGTCAAAGCCAGATGCTGTCGGAAATCGTAAATTGAAATGAAGTAAAAATATTTCGGCTAAGGATACTGGAAGCACTTTATAACTTGTTGACTTAACTACGATGTGGCCGTGCTCCACGAGGTCTAGAATGAGCTTAGCATAGAGAAACGATCCTTTTGATAAGTGCAATAAGTGCGTAATAAATTTAAATTGCCCTGTGCTTGAATCTCTCGCTGATCCAATGTTGTTTTGTATATTTAAACTATGATTTACTCGGAATGTTATGTACTCTAATATATCTTTCTGCAAATATTCATTAGAGCTCCAGCTATCAAGTGTCATCTTCGTGTATGATAAACCCTTCACAAATTCCAGCATTTGAGTACGAACAGTCGCTACGACTTTAAGCCAGGAGGGGAAGAACTCTGTTAATTTGCTGAGAAACGATGCTATAGTATAGCCATGGTCCGGTCTATGATATTCAGCTTCACAAAGTGCATCTACTAATATTACACACATCTTTGCCGGAATTTTTCCAGATCTTCTTAAGATAATTAGTGGTTCTAAGATAGCCATTTGCATAACACGCTTTGGATCAGCTATGCATTCTTTTATACTTAAAATGCTTTGTAAATGAGGTTCGTTAATTAAGTACTCTCGGTATGCGGACAATTGTGGAGCTTGACATAATTGTGCTGCCAAAGAATGTATGAAATCTGGGACCAAGCACGTCGAATTGTTGTCTGCTTGGCAGAAATGATATGCTACAACGTGCGAGGCTAGGGCTCTTATTCGGTCGCGTCCTGCATTTATTTGGAAGTACATGTCATCGTTTTCGCTTGCTGGTACTTCCTTCTTCCGTCCAAAGCAAGAGTATTCTACCATTTGCAAAATCAGTGCAGTTTTGCCAGTACCGGGGCCTCCACTTAAAAGTACGCCTGGGGTTTCTGTATCTAGAATGTTAGATAATTCTCGTAGGAGCCATTGCCGCCCAACGAAAAGAGGGTCTGGCTCTTGTAAAGGCACCTCAAAAAAGAGTGGCTTTAAAGTTAGTTGAGGTGTTCTATACTGCGCAAAACGTGGTTTCAAATCACAGCTCTCTTTAGGCCGAGAAATTCTCGCTGATCGATTGACGTGAGACTTGCGACTTTTAAACGCAGTAATTTCTCCGGCATTTCCACCATGGAAGTCTAATATTAAATAAAAAAAAACGTCAAGTTGTCTATCTCAGATATAACAATTTACTTACTTGTTGTTGAATGGCGTTTGGTTATAAATTTCGCTGAAGTGTTGCTTTGATCTGAGAGAGCCATAGATGAGAAACTTCCAACTGAATCCAATTGAGTGTTAGGCAAGATTGATTCTTGGTTCATTTTTAATATATCACCTTCAGAAGAACCAGTTAGGGTGGATAGTGGACTAGTGTTATCAGATGCTAGTGAACTACAAGACTGAACTGGAATCCTGCTATTCTTTCTTGTTTTATTTTCCAGAAAGAAACCAAGTCTTGTTTGGAATTCATGATGAGAGCACTTCTCTTTTCTGTTCATCGCAACTGGTTTAAGATTGCCCCTTTCATCATCTGAAAACGTAATTTTATTTTAATTCCAGTCTCTGTTAAATTTGAAAACTATATTCAGAATAAATTCACACACTAGAAGAGTATTCATGCAAAAACCATTCCGGCTTTTTTTATAATTCATTCACAGTTGAAGAAAATTATTAATTTCAGCAAAAGTATACTTCACAAAAATTGTTACTTTAAATTATTTTTAAATAAATTGCTTAAAAAAATCGGTTTTAACTACGTATATAATTATTAGTACCTATAGTATAAACAGCAGTGAAAGATTTAGGATAAATGGCGCGAAGACATTGGTGCATCATCCTGTGAGGGAAGAAGCTTCTAATTAACCTTTAACGTATGGCCGGAATTAAAGTTGAATTGGGGGCTTTAAATTGCAGCCATTTACTTAAAATATTATTATTCTCCTAAAGTTTATCCTAGAAATGTGAAATAAAAACTGTCTGGAAGACAGACAGACGTTTTTTAGTATCATTCGTCCTACTACGCCTGCCGCCGCCTTTGCTTATAGGTATCTGTGTTAGTGAAAAGGTTTTTAAGCAACAAGTGATGACAGAGTCCTTTCCTTCCCTGCGCTCTCTTAACTAAAAATCCGGTTTTGCCTGAGCAGTGACGACAAAGTGTGTGCTGGCTGAATGGCGTGGTCGACAGAGTATTGGTTTTTGCTTTCATGAAAGCATGATTAACACTAGAACTACGGAGATGCTTAAAAGAAGGATAGAAATAATACGCTGAATAATGCAACTGAAAGAGAGGCTACCGGTCAAAATGACCGGCTTCGTAGTTCTAGTGTTAAATTGAGGTTTTCTAGTAATTTGTGTAATTTAGGCGTTTCAGAAGCCAATAATTCATCCAATTTGATCGAGAAAATTAATGAGCAAAATTTTAGCTTTTTACACATGGTTTTAAATGGTGTATAAAAAAACCGGGCAAGTGCGAGTCGGATTCGCGCAGGAAGGGTTCCGTACCATTATCTATAAAAACGGCAAAACAAATCATGTCTGTTGTATGGGAGCCCCCCTTAAATATTAATTTTATTTTAATTCCAGTCTCTGTTAAATTTGAAAACTATATTCAGAATAAATTCACACACTAGAAGAGTATTCATGCAAAAACCATTCCGGCTTTTTTTATAATTCATTCACAGTTGAAGAAAATTATTAATTTCAGCAAAAGTATACTTCACAAAAATTGTTACTTTAAATTATTTTTAAATAAATTGTTTAAAAAAATCGGTTTTAACTATGTATATAATTATTAGTATAGTATAAACAGCAGTGAAAGATTTAGGATAAATGGCGTGAAGACATTGGTGCATCATCCTGTGAGGGAAGAAGGTTCTAATTAACCTTTAACGTATGGCCGGAATTAAAGTTGAATTGGGGGCTTTAAATTACAGCCATTTATTTAAAATATTATAATTCCCCTTCAGTTTATCCTAGAAATGTGAAATAAAAACTGTCTGGAAGACAGACAGACGTTTTTTAGTATCATTCGTCCTACTACGCCTGCCGCCGCCTTTGCTTCTAGGTATCTGTGTTAGTGTGATGCAGCTCGTGAAATAGAAAAGGTTTTTAAGCAACAAGCGATGACAGAGTCCTTTCCTTCCCTGCGCTCTCTTAACTAAAAATCCGGTTTTGCCTGAGCAGTGACAACAAAGTGTGCGCTGGCTGAATGGCGTGGTCGACAGAGTATTGGTTTTTGCTTTCATGAAAGCATGATTAAATTGAGGTTTTCTAGTAATTTGTGTAATTTAGGCGTTTCAGAAGCCAATAATTCATCTCATTATAGGATAGAGAAAATTAATGAGCAAAATTTTAGCTTTTTACACATGGTTTTAAATGGTGTATAAAAAAACCGGGCAAGTGCGAGTTGAACCCGCGTGGAGAGGGTTCCCCACGATGAATATGCACTACGATATTTTTTTAAATCTGACCCGAAATTGTTTGTGGTGACTAAAATAATATATCCAACTTAATATTTGTAGTTGATAACATGTTCTCCCATACATTTCAACTGCAAATTTAAGTTTGTGCGCACAATATTTTTTTAAGGTATTGCCTAAGCTCAGGGGACAACCCTATGATGCTCACAGCACAGCTTAGGCGGAAGGAAATTAGGTAAGGGGAGATTGGGAAATTTTTAACCTGACAAATGTTGTAAGTGAGCCAGAATTTTTTGGCGCGAAATTTTTACTGTGCAACATCCCAGTGGCTTCACAAGCACAATTCTTGTCAGTAGAATTGCCTCAACCACTGGTACCCAGAAAAATGGCCGTGTCCTGTGCGGGATTCGAACCCACGCCAACAGGAAAGTAACTCTGCGGACGTGCGCTTCAGCCCACTCGACCACCGGCGTGGAGAGAAATTCACCATGTTATTCTAATATTTACATTTGAGACAATATAAAAAATATATTCCATTTGATCACACGGTACAATTTGCAAAACTTCTTTTAATTTTCTAATTTGCCC
Source organism: Dasypogon diadema (assembly GCA_006980735.1). NCBI lineage: Eukaryota > Metazoa > Arthropoda > Insecta > Diptera > Asilidae > Dasypogon > Dasypogon diadema. Next base: position 31,416 of record QYTT01092942.1, read on the forward strand.
TCCAAAAGTGACTCTCATTTTCAAAATTCATTTATTTACGTTACACGTTCGTGTTTGGGTCACAGAAATTCATGTGTACCAAATTTAACTTAATCGGTCCAGTAGATTCGGAGCAAATTGGCTCTGACAGACAGACAGACACGCGTGTGATCCTATAGGGTTCGTTTGTTCATTCGGACGTACGGAGCCTTTGAAATTATACAAGTTTTGTGATAAATTGGCAACAGTGAAAATTTATCGTGACAAGTTACTTGAAGGGAGACATACAAAAGAGTACAATGGGAATTATCGGGATGCCTACCACTACAGTTACGAATAGAAACCGGAAACTAGATCTGGGCTGGGGTGTAAGGGACAGACGGGAAAGTTGTGCGGAGGGCGAAGAAGTGGTCGTCATACGATGAAATTAATTGTGAGAAGGAAAGGAATTTGAAGGTGATTTTAGTGTTGTAGAAGGGGAATAATATTTCTTCGAAAAAGTAAATAAACCAGGTGTGAAATTTTTGAATAAGTTTTAAAAAGCGCCTTAAAATTCAGGAAAGCAGAAAGAGGTTGAGGATGAATGGTTTTGAATAGTTGAAGGCGGTAGGCGATGCAAATTTTTGGAATATACTCCTTGTTCATTAAAAGAATTGTGATAATTTATAAAGCATTTTAATTAGGTACAAAATAAAATTTAGAATGAACTAGTGAAGTAGAAATAGACTTAATATTGAAAAATATCTCACGAGTTTTGAAGAACCCTATATGTGGCGAGAAACAGAATAAATTCTGGACACTTTATGTATGTATATATGTGGGATCGAACTCGCCCACTAAATTTTCCTACTGAACTAATTAAACAAGGGTGCCAACCAGCGTAACTGTGGCTAGAGGGCACGACTTCACATTGGCTGTTTGACAGTGGAAGACGACGCTGCTATCCTCCGGAAAAAACCATACACAGTTACTGTTTCACAATCCACCGTTTTATTGCTAAAATCCCACAAAATTTGGGGTTCGTCCTGGTTTTCCGGACTCATCGAGCATCATAGGGAGGATAGCAGGTGTCCCAACGACGAAAACATAGACAAATCAGAGGGAGGAAAGATCAGGTAAGAAATTTCAATTGATTTCCCGCTAATTACTTGAAATTTACGGAAGTGAGAACTCAACTAGAATAGATGTGAAATAATCACAAAGTGCGAGGTGTTGCATATCTGGGGACATACGTAACGAGGTACATGGTACATATTTAGATATTAAATGAAATAATAAAGTGAAAGCAACTAGGATTGAGA
>QYTT01092943.1:10635-22742 GCA_006980735.1 Dasypogon diadema
GACAGACAGACGGACATCTATTAAGCGATTTCTTATCACCTCCCATTAGCGGAATTATAGTTTGATTTATCATGAATATCTGTGAGCGTTTTATGCTCAAAACTATAATACCCTACATCTAGGATATAAAAATCCATGGCGAGACAAATGACGCGGATCATGTTAGTGCGCAGATTTAATAATATTTTTAAAAATATTTTTAAACTCAAATATTTAGTCACATCCACACTACAGATGCAATTGATATACGAAACGTGATGCATGTCATGTGAAAAGCAAATACAGTGAGCGAAATTGGTTTAGCCGCACCCTAGTTTGTAACATGTTGTTTTATGCCCACTCAAAAAAATAAGAGACATAAAAGTGTAGTTTACCACATATTCGAATATTTGAATTGATCTGCACTATCGATAGTAACGTACATTAAATATGGCTGCAACACAGGCAATATGATACGCTCCATGGCTGGGAACAATTTCCGGCGAGGAGAAAGCAAAAGAGGAGAAGAAAGAGAAGGTAGCCCTGGGAGGTCTCGACCACGCTGGTTTTTTTAGAATAATAATAAAATCAAAAGTTATGGTGTCTTAGTTTAATTGCAATCTGTCGAAATTTAATGTAAATTTAACCTGTCTAAATTTAATTGTTGTGAGGCAAGTGTAGTGCCAAGTTGAGTGTGTAAAGTGGTAGCCGGTAATCCGGACAGAAGAAAACCTTAATTAGAAACCCCAGTAGGGTAAGAGTCTATATTCATAGTATAATTAATATATATTTTATTAAGATTTAATGTTGATAGAAAGAAGGGGTTGTATATTACGGTGGATGCTGAATAGCCGACGGATGATCGTTCTCCACGTGAATTCCCTGATAGTGAAACAATTGAGACACAACAGATCCAGAAATGTGCGCGCACAATTAACGCAGAAGCTGCAACAGATAAGTCCTAGATTTAAGAACTTTATATATACCATATTTAATATTTATGCATGCTGATGTAGAATAGGTATCCAATTAAGGTAGGGAGTTAGCGAGAGTAGGTGGTTTAAGTATCTTTTACATTTGTATATGCTAGCGGTGATTATTATATGGGTTTCTAAAAAAAAATATTGTAGTATTGTATTGTGGAGGCTTCCCAGGTTTCATTCCGCTTCACTCTGGCGCAATTTGGACTAGCCGCGCAGATCAGTTTAAACCGATCAGAACAAATCCGACGCTCATACGGCTATCGGAAGGTAAATCATGGTTACAAGTTGTGCAATCAAATTTGCGAATTATGCCGTAAAAGTAGTAAATAAATAAAAACAGAGATTATTGTGTAATATTTCACCCAATAAACCACTGCTTTGCATGCTCGGAAACGTGGATCGAAGCATTATTTTGCTGAAAATTTAAATCCTCGTCAAGTGTTGCTCCATGAATTGAATTAAAAGTCCTTCTTACAGTTCCACATAATTTTTTGAATTCATTTTATTGGATGTAAAACAAATTGGTGTCTTAGCATGGTAACTAAAGGCTGCCCAAATCATAAGGCTTCCGCCTCCAAAGCAGCAGCTCATCTTGGGGGGGTTATTTTGGCATAAGTTATGTCAATATTAACTGAATCCGACGGGTTGACCCAGATTAAATTTTTTTTCATCTGAAAAGATGGCGGTTTTCCATTTATCCCCCATATCCATACGATTTTTGCAAACTACAGTCGAATTTGTTTATGGTGTGGTTTGAGAAGTGGCTTTTTACAAGGTTTTTATACTTTATGTGGTCAGCGGATGATAAAATTTACTACATTCGCCTTTTAGTCACACGCAACTCCAATGCGTTTACAACCTGACTAGCGCTTAAATGTGTCTTTGTTGCCAGGGATATTGTTTGACTACGTTGTCAGGCAGATATTTTTCTATTTCCTTTTTTATTACAATTCTTCCCGTAATTCTCACGTAGTTTTAAGTAATTCCTTACTACTTTCTCGGAACGGGATCTTGAAATACTATAAAATTTTCTGTCACGGCTAAATCAACCTCGCACTTTGAATTAAACAAAGGCAATTTCTTGCAGTCATCTCTCGTATGGAACTAGGAAAAATTAGCAGTAATCCCTAAAATGAAACATTTTCGCTCAGCTGCGTAATAAAATTGTCCAAACATTTCCATGCTTGTAAGAAAATTTCGAAGAATAATGATTTTCGTTAAAAATTATTTGCGCGGCTAAGTCAATTTTGCTGACTGTATTTCTAAGGTGTAGTCACCTGGAAAACTGTAGGTTTTCAAAATCTTTTGCACTTCAGCGAATGTAAATCGGTTTAAATGCAGATTTTTTCAAAGTTAGAAATGTCAAGATTGTGTGCTTAACTTCCAAATTTATTTTGAAAAATTTTATATTGAAAACAATTCGTTTATTTTGTTATTGTAAATGTCTTCTTAAAACAATTATTTTATGTGGAGGTTATATGCTGTCAATGAATAGAGAATAAGTTATAAATGTTCCCTTCTTTAATTTGTCGTCATATCTGAAATTATATGTTAAAAATGTAATAGATAACATGGAGAGTATTTTATCTATATATGTATACACGGTTATCCACTCTCATTCACTTTATGATAATGCAGTTCTTCGTAGAAATGTTTAAAACAACACAAATCCGTACACCACGAACAACGATAGTCTGCGTTTTACTCACATATTTTGCACCAGCAATTCGGATAGGTGTCAGTTCCCTTACGTAAGAAAATATAAACCAGAGGATGGCAAGTTGAGGTTGGCCTTTGTTATACACATATACCCTGCTTTAAACCTAGCGTATTTAAATAAATTGAAATATTTAGGCGCAGAGAACTTATTATGGGTAAGAGCTTGTAGTTTTATTTGAAAACCTTTGAAATTTACTTGGTTAAACTCTTTACATAGTGCCTGTAAAGCCTGTAGTATTTTCATAACGTTGGTTTCATTAGCTGCGTTTTTTGGCAGCAGAGTACAGAGTTGTCATACATTAACTGGGTTAAATTAACTCGGTTATTTTATAGAGTTAATGAGCTGACTGGATTATTTAAGTCTTCTACAGGAAAATAGATGGCGCTTTTTTTGAGCTTTCATAACTCCGTTGTCCAAAAAAAACACAGGTAGGATGGCCTGCGGATTTAAAGATTAGCTTTGAACATGTAAATATAAGTAGTGGAGAATTCATTACATACTGATTAATTTATTGGTTTCTATACATCTAGGGTATAATATAATTTGTCGAAACCAATTATAGCTTCATTGTTTTCTTTATTAAGAAACAGAAATAAATCAGATATTCATCAATCGTCGTTTCCCCCAAACTCAAAAAAATTCCAAAAAAACTCTTAAAAATCTGGTCTCCCAGATCTGAAATGAAATGTATACCTCATTCGTATCGTAAGTCAATTATACAAAAAGTGGGCACATTTTCATGTTCTGTTCATAGGCACGTACTTAGCCTAAAAACTCTTCTGCTTTTCATTCCTCTGCCATACAATTCTTTCTCTCGTAGAGTACCATCCAACGGTGGTGACTAAGAATAAGAAATGTTGCCATACAGGGGATGAAGAAGGCTGCCAAAAGGCAGTCTGAAGATGTTAGCCTGCTTTGGGCAGCTCGAAGGCTGTGCAGCCCAGAGCTGAGACTCAAGCGAGCCTCATGCTCTAGGTTGAGCTAGCCCTGCGACACGACAGGGAGGCATTGGGCGGAGCAGCATGCTTGTGGTTGTGGGCTAGCGTTTGCGGAGAGTGTGAGGTGGGTTCACCCAAAACCACCGCCTCCTCCGTATCCCCAGCAGCAGAGAATTCATGTCGCATATAAAAAGGGAAAAAGCATTGAGAAACGCGATTAGTATTAACTTGTTTCTATTACTTTAATATCCCAACCATTTTCATTTTTATGGTTCCATAAGTTTACCAGTTTTGTTATATATATTTTCCGGTTTGTTTACACTTTTCAGGGTGACTGTGTGACCCAAGCTTGAATTCCTTCTAAAAGATTATTTCAGTGTTACAATACATAAAGAACTCCGCAGAACTTTAACACGAATGTTTCTGTCCCATAAATATTTAAAATAAAATTTTCATTTTCAACACGACTTGCCTTTTAAATTAAGCCCTTGGGTATACAAACCAACCATATTTACAAAGGATTGCTTACATTTCTCAATTTATGCAAATCACTTTATAAGAACATTATCCTGCTAAAATACCACACTTTACTCCCCATTCAGGGCTGAAACATTTTCTACGTCTGCAATGAGTTCTTTGCAAGAAGTTGATTTTGAAAATTAATAAATCTACTGCGAGAGCAACTTTTGATGTTAATTAATCAAAATATTTCGTGGAAAGCTTCGAAAGTCAATTAAAATCAATATCAACTTATTAATTCCAATAATTGCATGGGGAGAAAATTTCCGGGAATATTTAATGGACGAAATTGTATTTGAATGTGATTTAGAATTAAAATAAAATAAAGGTAATGAATTGAGTTTCCTTAACATAACATTTTGTTTAATGTAACATAAATTTGACGCAGGCATGTGTAAATTACTCACGCCGTCTTCATTAGTATTTCACTGTGTAAGAGATCTAATGGAAGTTTTGGTCTGGAGCTCTAGCAGGAAGTGGGGAAGTATGATCTAACTATTTGCAGTATAAGAGATTCAGACGTGTTTAGATATTTGATAAGTAAAGAATTAATTAAAATGTGTCAAAAAGAAATTTTTTTTAATTAAGCAGAGAAAAAAATTTTTCTTCCAATACACAATAATTTCGTAACCATCGTTTTACCCCTAGAAAGCTTTTATTTTTTATGTACAAGTAAATAAGCTAGAATTAGTTTAGACCAGTTATGTAATACGCTATATGCAGGAAAGCAAACAAACCTGAATTAATCAGTATGCTATGAATTGCTGCTCCAGATCAGACTGCTCTATCAGGGACCTAACAAAAATTGGGCACGCCAGACTTGTGCCAGATTCCAGCTGTAATTTATTTTTTACTCGGGATGTAATGAGAGCAAATGGAGCGAGAAGTTTAGTATTTGTGGACTCTACGATGGACAAAAAACTTATTTAGATATCCTCGAAAACAATTTGAAGGAAAGTGCTGTAAAAATAGGATTATCAATCAAATTTCTTTTAGTGCATAAAAATGACTCCAAATGTTCGTCGCAAGTGGTATAATTAAAATAGATCCTTACAATATTAAAATAATTTTGCCGCACTCACCTTAATCGCCAGATCTCAGTCTAATAGAGCATTTGTGGGATGGGTTGGAACGGAAACTAAGAGAACGTTAAATTACTAACAAGATACGTATACAATTTAAAGTAGCTCGAAAAGAGTAAAATTTTACCTAAAATTACTCGTAAATTAGTGTTTTCTGTAGAAAGCAGATTAAAAAAAGATTATAGCGACAACAGGATGTCGTACTCGTTATTAAAAATAAAGATGTATTGTATAGTGTATATGCAATTTATTGTTCTACTTTTTGAACATCAGAGTTAAGTTATCTAGATCATTTTTAATTCTTTCAGCAGTTGAGTTACAACGAATTATAAAATGTGATAATTCTTGTTTAGGCATAAAATTTTTAACCTGCAACATCCCAGTGGTTTCGCAAGTATAATTCACGTTAGTCTAATTGTCTCAACCACTGGTACCCAGATAAATCGCTACGCACTTTGCAGAAGTGGAACCCAGGCCCACAGAGAAGATGGTCTGCAGACGTTCGAATCAGCCCCCTCGGCCATCGGCGACGGCTTAATAAAATAATTGCATTTTCAAAATACTCTGTTTTAATTTAGAAAATTTTCCCTGCCCTTGGAATTTTTTGATGCAGTGTAATTTGTGTCTCTTGTAAACAAGTTATTTCCTATCATAAATTAGTGTAACCGGCAATTACGTGTTCTTACGTTTATATAAACGTAATTTTTTTTAAATTATTTTTCCTAACTTCTGTTAACTAAAATGAATTTAATTTACATAATGCTCATAGCTATTTGATTATATTCACTGAGATAAAAAAATATGGAGCGAGTAGTTGTCACCTGAAAAACGCCACAACTTTCAATTTCGAAGTAATTGGTAATCACCTAAAAATATTTCATTTACCTATTTCCGTCAACATATCTCAGAAAATCTCCTTTTATACTTTTTATTATGACAGAATTTGAATTCAAATTTTCGCGCTATCTTGAGTATGCAAAGTAGACTATACTTTCCATGTCGTAACATACATTCTCGTATGTGTATGACAAATTTGAGTGCGACAGACAAAGTATGAGGCATGCGTAAAATTTGTGCTATTTTTGAGTTGCAAATTTCAATGGTATGCTCTCTCCAATATTTATTTTATCACAGTGATTATACGCTTTATGATTTTATGCCTGCTGTGACAAATTTGCATCAAAACTGAATTAATGAAGTAAAAACAAAATCTAAGTAGGATATTGTGGAGTTATGTACCAGATAAAGTCATAATTGCCTCCAATATATAAAGTTAATTAATACCTAATTAAAAGGGAAGAGTGTGCTAGTTGGTTTAAATTTACCTTATTTTAAAGTTCTCCTTAAATATGTAATTAGGGATGTCGAAAACAAAATATTATGGAGAAACTAAGGAGGTTTTCAACATGTCTAAGTTGAGAAAGTAAATAAGGATTTCCTTAGATCTTCAAGAATTAACAGAATATGAGGTTAAAGGGTTCTTTACAGGTTTAATTTTCGAGAGTTACCAAGTTGTGGGGGGTAAGTACACAATCAGTTTTACAGGTTTTAAGACCATTCATTCGAAATAAAATTGAAAATAGGTTATAGCAAGGTTTGTGGATATAAAGCAGGATGTAAATATGAAGATATTTTGCTTTTATTATATTGAAGGTAAAGAAATGACATTTCAGGCAGACGCACCGACCTGTAACATCAGTGTTTATTTTGCTTTTGTAGTAATCAAGTAGATTTATTTAAATTTGCTTGTATGTACCTTGGAACTTTATTTTTAAAACTTTATTAGTTCGGGTATAGTGTTCATATATGTATATATCTCTTGCGTTTATACTCAGAGAGTAGGGTAAGATTTTCGTTTATTTTATAGTCTTTTGAATTCCATGTCCATCACTTACAAGACATATGGATGTAATATGATTAAATTAATAACGTTCAGAGTGTGCATAAGATTTTCAGAAATTATATAAAAGGTATAAGAAATTTGAATGAAATACTTTCAAATTTGAGTTGCTATTGTACCCAAAACCATCCTATACAGAATATTGATTATCAAAATCGTCCCTGCAGAAGACTGATTATTTTTATTTTTACGAGTATTTAAAATTATCGTATCTTAAATTTTTGGCTAGCACTTTTTAAGAAAAAACTACCTCCGTTAGAAGTATATTCGATAGCTGTAACCAGTATGGAAAATACTTCAAGCTTTGAATTTGGTAGAATCACTATTCATAATAAAGTAATTACTATACCAAAATATTGGAAACAAATGTTATAAAATTAAAAATCCGTAATAATAAAATCACTAAAACAAAAGCTCCCTAAAATTATAATTCGCTAACAAAGAAACCTAATAATCAATAAAACTTACTATCATAACCCAAAATAGGGGTCAAAAGAGACAAAACAACAATAGCATCTTTTACGGCTAGGGATTGTTGTGTTACGGATTTTGGCTTTTAGAGCTATTGAAATTATGGATTTTTTGTTACAGATTTTTTGTTAGGCAGAGATTCCCAGGCAGAAATAAGTTAGGGCTAGAAATTGGCCCAAGTCTGGCTTTCCCGATTTCTATTAGGGCCGTGATAGGGCACTCTTGATTTGGCGCAGTTGCGAAATGTAACGCTATTGCGAGTCCGGACTCTATCAGGCTAACAGTTAACATTTTTAAATCGAAAAAATGCAAACTTTGGCTCAAAGCCGTTGTAAGCAATCTTTTTTACCACTACGCCAACCTGATATCAAGACCAAGTGTTCACAAAAATGTATTCAACACACTTCCCCACATTTAGTTTTTAAAAAATTCGTTTTCCACAATTTTCCTTTCAGAAAAACCTTTTTTCACTTCTTTAATTTGATTCTAATAAAATGCCTTAAAAATTGTAAAATTTGAGTAAACCAAAACACAAGACAAAATGTAATAAAGCTTTGAATTTCTGGCTGTAATTCGTGTAGCTTTCTGAATTTCTGTGTTCAACTCATCGCTTCTTTTTCTAATTTTTCTTTTCTTCTTATTTCCCTGATTTTGGTTCTTTCTAGAGAAATTACCAAATATGGCAACAAAAACTAAGCAATTTGGAATACATTACCCCTTTCTGTTGAAGAGTGAATCTTACATCCCCTCTAAGTCCCATTCAATTTATATTGATGACCTTGTCTACATATAGCTACAAACTTAACAATGGTCTTGGAGAAGCCAAAATTTACAAATTCCAGCTTTCTATGTTGCTCCGTTCGCCCGTAATCGTGTTGACAGACGGACGGACAGACGGACATGCATAAATCGACACATAACTTTTATGGGCCTACGATGACTCCTTCAAAGCGTTACAAAAGGTAGACCAAACTTATTAAGCTATTTGTTATACAGAGACCTTAAAAACGTGTAATCATATGGTGTGTATTATTATACCTTTCAATATATCTAGCAGTAAGAAAGAACTTAGCGGTCATCTGCATCTCACATTGTCACATTTTTCACCACACTATCACTAATGATAGAAATAATGGTGCCTTACTTTTACTGGCTTAACTTAATGAACAATAGAATACTCATATAAAATTATGCCCAAAAGACGAGAGTGTGTGATTTAAAAGTGACGTTCATTTTTTTGCTTAATGTTTTGCTTGGCTATGCTAGGCAACAGTATAGTTTTTGTTACTAGTTTACGCAGAAGAAGAAAAACCGAATAATTTTCGTATCCTTCTTTATTCATAAATAATTTTTTTTTTAAATATTTCATGAATAATTATTTTTCGATTAGATCTCTAAACATATAGTAGATTTGCAATCACTGTGATTTTTCGATACGAGTAGCAATATGCTATTGCTATTTTTAAATCACAGTGAAAAAAACAGGTTGTGAAATCACTTACCAACCCTACCTACAGCTTGATCTGCCTCTTACGGTGTTAGGGCATGACTTAACAAATTTCTGCTCGGGTTAGTTTCATAACTCAAAATAGGAACAATAGCATCTTTTACGGCTGTTTGATTAGGGATTGTTGCGTTACGGATTTTAACTTTTAGAGATAGTTAAATTTGAGTTTTCGTTAAGTTTATAAAATAGAAACTTAGCCTGAGGTGTTTCCATGAGCACTTATGAACTTGAGTTGACCGTTGTGATTTGTTTTGATATTTTATTAGGAAAAGTGTAAAGTTAACTGTAGAAAATACAAAAATTTAAGCTTTGTGTACCGTCCAAAGGAAAAAAATAAAAAAAAACACAAATAGCCACACATAAACCAAAATGATATTTGTAGATGATCAACCCAATCATTTTCGTGGATCTTACTTAGGTTTAACGAAACTCAACTCAACTTAAGTTTCCATGACCACTAGCTCCAGTTAAACTCGTGTTCAACCCTGCATGGAATCGTAGTATATGAAACAGTTTAATGAAATAACACTCTCTCTTTTGAAGTAAAAAACCTTATAAAAATTACGTTGTTTTTTATTATCCTCGTCATTTTTGGAAATCTATATACGAACGTGTTAAATTTTTCGGAAAGCCATTATTGTCTCGGAAAAATATATTCTTAAAATATATATTCTATTTCAAAGAATTAAAGCGAGCGATTCGTAACGAAAATACTCCAAAGTTGATTTTCCCTTTACTCCTCCCCTTATATTGAGAAATGTGATCTATCTATGGTTTCTGCATGCGACAATTTATCAGGGCACCTTATGCATTTATACATATATATTTTTTAAATATTTCATTAAAAATGAATGTGCTGTAAAAATTCAAATCATAATACTGCTTATATCTTAGATTCGGAACCACCTAATTGTTGCAATACTTAATGATTTCCAGTTAACAGCAGAAAAACTAAAAACCTTGACCATTGAACAACAGTCGAGAAAAACTGGATAATTTAAGATTAAAGTAACCTTTGCAGATAATATTCCGTCAAAGCTTATTAAGGAGCTTAAGTATATTCTGGAAAATTCTTAAGAGAAAATCTTTGGCTTTTTACAGCTTCGTGATTAGAATTTTTGAAAAGAATTCAACAAAATAAATTGAACTGTCCCACACAGTGTGCGATATTTGTTTAGGACAGCGAGGCATGTTTCATAGAAAGAAATAAGCACATTTTTATAAAATCAATACTTGGCAATTTTAGGCAACGAATTTGGGGGAAAATATCCATAGAAGGAATTCGCTGAATTATTTTAAAACATAAATCCCCTCAAATCTTGTTAAAGTAACGTAGAAGTCATGTTATGGAAGCTGAAATTTAATATTTTCTGAAATTTTATATTTTGAATAAGGGCAAATGATGATATAACAATCTGTTGTATTAACATATGGTATTATCATATTAAGATTTATTTTCATAGAAGAAATTTTATCAATCTTATGACCTTTGGTAATTTGATACCAACAAGTACATACCTGGCAACAACTCATTCCAGTTTTAGATCTCTCAAGTATGTAATAATTGAAATTCAAGCTGTCAGTGTCTGAAAATATTAATTAATATTTGCCTGCATCACTAAGAAGTCAATATTTAGTATCTAGTCAAGGTCCGTGCGTTAAGCACGTTTAATTGGCTCAGTTCAATATGGATGCAGATTATTAAATAATGTCAAATGTTTTCAGTGATTATTTTCTAATCGCTTCTTGACCACTAAGAACCTAGTCATGGATCATTCTTTAATCATTCCATTATTCATCCTGTCTTTTATGCTTTCTTTAAGGAAATGTTTCTTTTAATTAACTGATTGTAAGTTGAACTTGACTCTATTACTCTATCCTGACTATACTTCTTGTTTGCTTCCTTCGAAGTAATTTACTCTTCTACCCAAATTAATGCAAGGATTTTATTTTGTTTTTTATAATGTTTAGAAGAGGGATTTTCATTTTGTTGTGTTATTTATTGAATACATAGAATGCCCTTTTTTTAAATAAGTATAAATAAAATCATTCCTGATGCTGTCGTTATAATTTAGTGTCACTTTTACCTCTCGAAAAAGGAGTAATAATATATTTATATATATATATATATGTGAGAATTAGAAACCACCTTAAGCCATTCCCCTTTTGCGCTCGCAGCGCCAACGGAAAGCAAAAGAAGTGCACAAGGTGACACTGGAGGGAGACAACGTTTTCCGATGGAGCAGGAGCATAAGAAGAAGTGAACCTCGACAAAAAGAAGACGCGTTTCTTGTAAAATCAAAATTAGTGTCTGTAACTAAATTAATAAAAGCTTGAATTCGGCCGTTGGTATCATTCTACCTCCCCCCCCCCCTAATCCAACTTATATTAATGCTGATATATCTTTTACCATCCCAAGGGGTCATGCTTAATTAGAAAGACAAATAAAAACCGGACAAGTGCGAGCTCAACTCGCGTGGAGAGGGTTCCGTACGATGAATATGTTATCTATCTTAATTTTTTAAATGTGACCGAAATATGTGCGCTCGCTAGGCGTGCGACGTCCTTGACCAATTTGCCACTTGACGTACCGTTGAGCTGTAGGTACTTAGCGCGCTAGGTACGAGGTTAGTCAAACGAGTAGTACAAATAATTTATCCCAAGAAAAAACTTAAAATTGTAGTTGAAAAACATGTTCTCCCATACTTTTTAATTGAAAATGTAAGTTTGTATACAAAATATTGAGAGATTTACCATGTTATTTTAAGACCATAGATTACTTATAGGTTTTCCTGTAATTTATACTAAGTAAAGAACTATTTTCAGTATTTTTTTTCAAAATTTTAGGCTCAGTAGTTTCGGAGATAAGTGGGGGAATTGTCAAATTTCATCTATTTTCTTGAATAACTTTAAAACTATTTATTTTAAAATTATAAAAAAATATGTTTGGAACAACATAAAAAATATATTTCATTTGATATGTCACACGGTACAGTTTGCAAAACTTT
>QYTT01092948.1:2319-18323 GCA_006980735.1 Dasypogon diadema
GAAAGCAAAAAACGACAAGAATTTAATCAAAGTGGTGGAACTTTTGAGCACGTACAACAATCTCGATTTGTGAAATCAAGTTCAGAGCAATGGAAAATGTGGCTGATTAGGAATCAGTTTGCAGGAATACAACTGTGCACATACTGTAATGGGCATCACGCAATCTATTCGTGCCAAAAGTTCCGAACATTAAGAGTAGCGGGCAGGAAGAGTTTTGTGAAAAACTAAAATCTGCATAAACTGCCTTAATCATGAAAATAAAGAAAAATGTTACATCAAAGGATGGTGCCAATCCACCACGACAGACTATACCGCAAAATAATCTTGTTAGTCATGTAATAGAAAACTAAGCCAGATCCAACAGAAGGTATCAACACATCTGATAATAAAATTCTCCTCGCAACGGCACTGGTACAAGCCAAGACTGTACGCAATACGTATGAATATTTACGAGCATTAATAGATCCCGGATCACAGGCTACATTTATTACAGAAAATGCGGTTTTAAAATGTCCAACGACAAGAAAGTATATATACGCAGATATTTGGAGTACCAAGTATCCAAGATATCCATCTGACTTCAAAGTACAGTGCGACGCACTAGTACTGCCATCATTAACAAAAGCATAACCCGAGTGTGCTATTAATTTGAAAATGTATGATATATGGGAGAACTTCATAATGGCAGAACCTACATATAACACACCAGGCCCAATTGACCTGGTCATAGGAGCAGACATATTTCCCGATATTTTACTAGAGGGCGTACGAAAAATAAATCATTGAGTCTTAGCGCAAAAAATGGAGTTTGAGTGGATAACCAGGAAGTTTGGGAAATAGAAGAGGTAGAATCAGAACAAACAATGCCAGTGGAAAACCGTTTCGGTGAAAAGCATTATGATGACACGGCAACGCGAAACTCTGACGGAACCTATACAGTACAAATTCCATTTAAGGAAACAGAACAAACTTTGGGTGAATCGAAATCAAGAGCGTTGGCCCGGTTATACCAGATGGAGATGAAATTTGCAAAAGAGAGGACACTCCGAGAAAGTTATGAAAAGTTTATGGAAGAATACTTAAAGCTGAGGCACATGGTACCCGTAGAACAGGGAAATAATAGTAACTTAAGCGCAGAACAATTATATTACGTGCCACATCAAGCAGTTTTAAAAAAGGAGAGTTCCACTACAAGGGTGCGGGTGGTATTTAACGACTCTGCAAAAACCAGCACAGGTGTAAGCTTAAAGGACATGAAGCACATGGACCCAAATTACATTTACAACATATTTGATTAAGGTAAAGAATTCATAAGTTTGTATTTACAGCCGATATTGAGAAAATGTATCGGCAAATACAAATATCAGAAGACCGTCAGAATTTTCGAAGGACTGTATGGCACCCACCACCTGCAAAATAGGTTCAAGAATGCTGTACAAAGTTATTGATAATTAAAGACCATGTGTGCCACGGTGCATGGAGGAATTGAAACGACACTAGCGTTTGACAAGAAGGAAGAATTGGATCATAAGCGGACGTAGCATAGTAAAGCAAGAAATAAATAAATGTATAAAATGTTTTGAATTCAGAGGACAATCCATAACACATATCATGGGAGATCTGCCATAGGTATTGACTATGCAGAGCCCATACAGATTAGAATAACCAAGGGAAGAGGTAATAAGTCAAACAAGGGATATTTCGCAATTTTTATATGTCTAGCAACAAAGGCAATTTATACAGAGCCCGTGTCAGACATAACAACAGAAACATTTATGGCAGCATTCAGAAGATTTGCAGCAAGAAGAGGACTTCCCACCGGCATATATAAGGATAATGGAACTATATTTTTGTAGGAACTAGGAAGACATTAAACTGTGAGTTATACAGGGTGTTCCGTATCAAGCTAGCACCAAGTACACCACGTTATTGCTCGTGATGAGCTGATTAAAAAGTTCTATGGGCACTTTGCCAGATGAAGCCTTGTTTCAGAGATAGGGGCTATTAATGTTGAGTCGGTAAATTATTGACTTTGACAGGCAAAATTGCTTATATCTTCCTAGAAACCTGGCCAATTTGAACAAAAATAGTTTTAAACAATAGCTAATGGAAGTAACTTTTTCAAACTAGTAAGCCTTCCTCTTCTTTGTTTCAGTAGAAAAAAAATAGCTGAACGGTTTTTGAGAAAAATTGTTTTTTTTTCAGGTTAAAATTCCGAGAAAGATCCTTTTTATCAGAAAATTTTTTCATTACCGACATTTGGTTTTTCAGTTAATACTAAAAAATAATTAGAAAGAACGTATCAAGCTACCCCTATCCCTTTTCAGGTAGTACCTTTATCCACATTATGGTTATGAGTCATACCTGCATATTTTTTACAAATTGTTGCTTGGATGTGATTTTACAGTTATTCAGTTACTCTCGTACTGGTATTGAAGGAGCATCTTAAGTGAAGAAGTAAATTTTAAAGAGTTCTGTGGATAAAGTTATTTCTTTAATTTGCTTTGTGAATTGTGAAATAAAATTTAACATTTAAATTGGATAATTTTTAGTATGTCTTTTTCCAATGAGGAATATGAAGATATGCACCTTGTGTACGGTGAAGCTGGAAGAAGTCGTACTGCAGCAAGAATATTGTATCCAAACAGACGACTTCATAGTTTGGACACATTTGGAATACGGACAGAAGATCGAAAAACAGCAAGCAAAACAAAATGTTATAACCACAGCAAAGCTGTGAACTAGGCACTCATATGGCACAAAAGATAAAAATTATAACACACAAACTGAATAACGAGATAACTGAGATAAATAAAATTGAGGGTTGATACGACAAGATTTATGGTAACAAATTAGGCATACAAATTCTAGCAGCATACCAAATAGCTACTGACTTCTTTAATAACATGGAAGATAATAACTGCTACTTCTGGTAGGAGAAACATAACGGAATTCTTAAGTCTCAGTAGGCTCAATGAGGTGATTAAGACGGCGACAAATAACTACCTACCACTCTGCCTAGATGAGCTGGAACCTACAACTGAGGTCGCATTGAATGACACTGCAGTTACCATGTATCACTTTTGTTCAGCCTGTACATAAATGACCTACCAAAAGCAGTGCGAAATTGTGCTATCCATCTTTATGCTGATGATGTCCAATTGTATCTCACTCGTCCAATTGGGCTAGTTAAGGACTGCGTTGTGCGAATAAATGAAGACCTGCAATATGTTCATGAATGGTCTCAACCCAATGGTCTCTTGCTTAATCCATCCAAATCAAACTGCTTAGCTATTTATAGCAACTTCATAGACACAAGAGACTTACCACCCGTCATATTGGATAACGCCGCTATTGAATATGTGCATTATGTGCAAAATTTGGGTGTTCAACTAAACTCCAGCTTTAGTAACTGCGATCATGTTCGTTCGATTTTGGGTAAGATCTTTGGTAGCTTAAGACAGCTGTGGATTAGTTCGGTTTGTGTACCTCCTGCATTACGAATGAGATTAGCTAAGTCAGTCGTGTTACCTCACTTTGTGTATGGTAACCTGATCTTTCCGAAGTTGGACTCTGTATGTGCGAGGAAAATAACGGTAGCATCTAATGATGTCATTAGATATATTTATAGCCTATCCAGAGGGAGTCACATTTCCGCAGGCGTCAATTCATTTATTGGTACATCCATTGGGACTTATTTGGCATGGCGTAAGCTCGCTTTTCTTCACAAAATGATACATGCTAAGAGCCCGGACTATCTATACGAAAAGTTAGGGTTCTTGAGATCTAACAGAGGTCTTCGGCTCCTTATGCCAAGATATAATACTCGCTTTGGCGAGCGTTCTTTCTTTGTTCAGGCTATCCGAAGGTGGAATTCTCTTCCTAGCTGCATTCAAACTGAGGGGTCTGGCGGGGTGTTCTGCAGGCTGATCAAGAACATTGAATTGTAGTTGTGTTTTTGAATGCTGCACGTGTCATTATCACAAACATAGGACGTCATCTACCTATCGATACCAAAACTTAATAAGAAATTGTCCATAAATATTTCAGCAAACAGTGGTGAATTTGGTGAACCCATCACATCATTAACACATCACTCTTCACATCATTGTGATCCCATCATATTCCAATCATCCTTTGCATGTAAAAATGTTAGCGTTTTATTCAATGACACATAGATTATTCAATTTACCTCTAAATAAAGAAGCTTTTCAACACGAGAAGCAAACAATAAAAACAATGGCTAATCGACAAATTAATAAACAAAAACAAAAATGAACAAATTGCTAAGATGATATACCCTACTCCTAACCAAACTGAGTTAAAGGCGGACAAACGCTGGATTAAATTAAACTACGTTAATAAAATTAGTACAAGAATAGCCAATTATTTAAAACAGAAATTAGATAACACCTCTATTTGTTTTTATAATAACAAAACATTAAAAAATGTTATTGTAAACAATAAAGAAAGTAGATAAATTGAAAAGATCTGGAGTATATAACATTAAATGTAATTATGAATATATAGGGCAGACCGGTAGGAACTTTAAAGTACGCTTCAAAGAACATATTCGATCATAAAAAACTGGTAGGCTTGATTCAGCAGAGTACTGTAGAATGAGACAAGCAAGTTTAGAAGAAAAAAATTATTAAATGATCAGCTTTTTGTAAACACCCCATTTACAAAGTTCATTGCGTTGAGAATCTGACAAACATTATTAAAATTAGTTTTCTTGTATTTTCCTTGGATGTATTAGTTACATAACAGATTTTACAGTTCTTAAAAATAGCATGTATTTCAGTGTAGCTAAGTGCACTTCTGATGATGGCCTAAGTAAGCCGAAATACCGTGTATTAAGTAAACAATTTTACTTTTCTTGTTGTAAAACCTGGTAAAAGTTTTAAAAGAGTTTCAAATAGACGAGCATTGCAAATAATTCGAACTGTGTGATCGATCAGCTAAATCATCGACAAAACAAGAAGGAAAGCAGTTCAGCACACGGAATATTATATGGAAGAAATTACAGCTGTTAAATACATGGCTTTTCATCGCTACAACAGCAGCAATCAATTGCAACGGTCATCGAGGGGATGCACTATTACAAGTCATTTGCATCTTACAAGTTAGTCAAGAGTGAACCAAACAAACTCAGAGCAATGCACTATTCTCTCAGATAAATGAGAAAATTAACATCAGATCAACATTTATAAAGCCCTGTAACGCAGAAAGCAGCTCAGATACTCCCGCTGTCAATCATCAAGGGATCGAACCTACATTATCTACTGTGGACACATGGTTTAACCTCAACAATCAACGTCAGCAAGATGTTACACCTCGGGGATGGCAAAATATAAGACACAAGATAGAAATACCGACACTGGACATGCTCATCTACGAACTCAACCTCACAAATAAAATAACAAACTCACATACCAAATTTCAGCTATCTAAGTTGCTCCGTTCGCCCGTAATCGTATTTACAAACGGTGGGACGGACAGATGGACGGACGGACAGACGTTCATGCATAAATCGACATAACTTTTGATCCTAAGTAGGAATCTAGTAACTTTTATTGGCCTACGATGACTCCTTCTGGTGCTACAAACGGTAGACCAAACTTATTAAGGTATTTCTTATACAAAGACCTTAAAAAGTATTTTTCGGTTAAAAACATTAATTGTTGATAGGTTGGCACTGTTCATAAAATTGTTCCTACATGCCCTGACTCCAGAGATGGTGTTAGAGAAGCTGTTCTAAAGTGTGCGAACTAGCTGTCAAAAGGCTCAATGAACAGCTGTGCGGACAAGTTGGAGCAACTTCACACACTTATCTGGCGTCATGGAACACAAAAAGTTGTTCCCAGTTGTTCCAAACTGTGCGTCCAAGCTCAATGAACAGACCTATTAAAATTATTTATTTCACAATTTCATTCCTCAAAGGTATAAAAACACTAACTATTACTTTTCCTGTCAAGAAAATTCGCAAAATTCTTATAACTTTAGTTCTCTGAACTATCACACTGCACAATCAACAAGCTTTTGTAAATAAATAAATAAAGTTGCTAGACTAACGAATATTCTAAAATGCATATTTTTTAAAACATCTTCAACTTCAGGACACTTCAAGCTGTCAGACAGTAATAATTAACGATCGAAAGACATAAAATTCATTTGAAATGTAGTTTTTATATTGTCCAAGAAAAAAATACCAGTTTTTAGCCGTTTACAAATTTAATTTGTTATTTCCAGAAGAAAACTTACTCGGTGACCTGTTATTTTTGCTCAGAAGAAATAATGCTACCTAAAGTGTTATTTA
The DNA here is from genome assembly GCA_006980735.1 of Dasypogon diadema. Classification (NCBI taxonomy): domain Eukaryota; kingdom Metazoa; phylum Arthropoda; class Insecta; order Diptera; family Asilidae; genus Dasypogon; species Dasypogon diadema. The sequence goes on from QYTT01092948.1 coordinate 8,639, forward strand.
CTGACATAAGTATCAACAAGCAACTTTCAAAGGGCCGCCTTTCTTACACAGGTAATATCTCTGGGATAGTAACTATCTCTCGACATAGCGATATAACTCCATAGTCTTCACTTAGTTACCTTCTTAATCCTTCTTGCGGTAACTTGTGGTGTCCTGTTAAAAGAAATTTCAGCTTTTAGATTTATGGAGTTTATAGGAAAAGAAAATAATCAATTTCTATATGGGTTTGCCTAGCGTCCTCGTTCAAAACCGGTAATAATATTATAATAATATAATATAAATATAGGGTAACAAGTTTTGAAAAAAACAAAGAAATGGTACCTTCTTCTTGGTTTTGTTATTTTTAATAATTAAATACTCACGACCCAATCAAATGACTGTACAACACTAAATGAAGTACAACAAACCGGGACACTTGGCTGATTTGCTCCTTTATATGGATAATGTCTAATAAAAAAGAGTTGTTAAAGATACCCTTGATGCTGGGATATGCCTATTTTAAGAACCGTCTTTGAGAGAGGGCAGCCGGTATTAGCGTATTAAGTCAGTGATTTTGTATCTAGGCTAGTCCTAAACTCTATATATTCATGGACAGTTATGGAACTCAATAAGGTACTATAGTTAAATGTCTATCAAGTATAAGAACAAGTTTCAGCCATCTCATCTCAAAACCAGTTTCAGTCACATCTCATCCTTTAAACAGTTTTTCCTTAACTCGAAAATTTCTGTTTTATGTGTGGAGCCCCAAGACACTCTGAATAATAAGTAATATTGCCCTGCCAGTAATAAAGTTCTTTCAGTCACTCATTCGAGGATGTAGCCTGTGTGCTATTAGCCACTTAAAAGACTTTTATGTTCTTGGGTTAACAGCATTTTATTTTTGAAAACTTTCATGAATTTCAACTCCATGTGTACACAACGTCAAACTCCGTCTGTCAAGTGAAATTTATGTCGTAACGAAGGCATTCAAATCACCCTCTCATATATCAAAATATAACAAATGCGAAAGCAGCTAAATCTCCAATTCCGCCGCACACAACTCAAATTAGGGAATGGAAGTTAGGGGAATGAAATAAAATTAATTACCATAACAAGTTCTTTATCTTACTAGACTCATTATATGAATTAATCACTTAGAAAAATTTCCCCCATTTCTTTCGCAATGCTTTACCCAACTTGAAACGACGCCCGTTGAGTTCAGCATTTTCTTTGTATGTATTTTTCATGTCTATTCCGGTATTATTTATCGCCAGAGGTGGGTTTGCAGTTTCATTTAATTTGTCTTCTTGCTGCTTCTTATCAGGGTTTATAGCTTCCGACAATGGTTTGTCCTCCTGGTTTTTCTCTGAGTTCTCTTTTAAAAATGTAGTTTCAACTTTATTATCCATTTTAATCTCACTAAGGATTTCCGGAATAGTTTCCTCGGGGTGATAAAATTCCTTTTTTTCGTCCTTAGGATCCTCATCCTTTGCGAGTTGTACCTTTTGTTCTACGTCCTCCTGAAGAGACTTTTTATTACCTTCATCTGCTTCGGCTTGTTTTAAATATTTACGACATTTCATTAAGTCCACCGTTCTCCACTGTTCTCTGTATTGGCAGTTGTGCACACCAAGCTCACAGGCATTGTAAAACAGTTGAACTCTTTTGCCGTTAGTAGCGCACACAGGATCGTAATGTTGTCCACAATTCGAAGGGCAGCGTGAATCCGTATCATCGTCATCATCATCACCATCACTATCATCATAGTCGCCTTCTTGAGGACATGCTCCTGGACAAGTCGGATAGTGACCACCTATTGGTTGAACAGGAACAGCTATTGGTTGTATTGGATAAATTGGATAAGGATAAGATGGATGGGATGTATATCCAGGTTTTCCAGGTTTTCCTGGTTTTCCAGGTGATCCAGGTGGTCCCGGACGCCCAGGTCTTCCAGGTCGTCCAGGTTGTCCAGGTTGACCAGGTTTCCCGGGTTGTCCATGTTGGCCAGGCGTTCCAGGCTTTCCTTCAGGGCCTTCCGGACCTGTTGGCCCTGTAGATCCTGTCGGTCCACTTGGACCGGCAGGACCTGAGGGACCAGACGGTCCTGGTGGTCCCGGAAAACCTTGAGGTCCTGTAGCACCTGTCTGACCAGTATGACCTATAGGGCCTGGAGGACCGGGTTCACCTGGAGGTCCACCTGGCCCCTGTGAACCTGTTGGACCTGGCGGACCACTTAGCCCCGGAGGACCGGGATAACCAGGGCGGCCAGGCTTTCCAGGTGATCCAGGTGTCCCGGGCCTACCCGGTTTCCCTTCGGGGCCCGGTGGGCCCGGTGACCCTGGTCGCCCATCGTATCCAGGTGGCCCAGGAGGCCCCGGGAAGCCTGGATATCCTGGTGGTCCGCGATCGCCTTTATCACCAACTGGTCCCGGATGGCCTGGTGCTCCTGGTGGTCCTGGGTATCCTGGAGGTCCTGGTGGTCCTGGTAGACCTGGTCGTCCAGACTCACCAGGTTCTCCTTTCTCTCCAGGTCTTCCTGGTGTGCCATGATAACCTTGATAACCCATTGGCCCGGGCGGACCTGGTGGACCTGGTGGCCCTGGCGGCCCCGGTGGGCCATGTATTACTTGTGGTGGTGAGGGAACAGGGACATGGACCAAAGATGGGGAAGAAGGCTGCTGCACGTGAATTACTTGCGGCTGGTGTGGTTGCTGTACATGGATCACATGTGGCTGGGATGGCTGCTCAACATGAATTACTTGAGGTTTTTGTTGCACCTGAATTATTTGTGGCTCTGGCTGCGGAGCTTGTACGTGTATAACGTGTGGCTTCTGGTGGATTACAGGTTGTTCTATAATTTGTGGCGGATGTTGAATAATCTGAGGTTGTACTTGTACATATTGTGGTGCTGGCTGTTGTATAATTTGCGGTGCTGGTTGATGTATGATTTGCGGTGCCGGTTGGTGTATTATTTGTGGGGCAGGCTGATGTATTACTTGTGGCGCAGGCTGCTGTATTACTTGTGGAGCTTGCTGATATACTGGTACTGGCTGATATATCACTTGCTGTTGTTGTTGTTCCTTACGTCTATGACCTTGACTACTGCCAAATAGTGCTACTGTAATTTTTTAAGAATTATTCTTCATGCACATATTTCAGAAAATGTATACTAATTTACCTATGAACAGAAGAGCGACAGTTCGCCTCATCTTTGCAGGGTTACGACGCATCCCTGTTTGATGCAACATAAGATGTGCATATCGCCTTAAATACTCGCAATATAACTGTAAATTTTTTAGTACTCATTTTGCTCTTATAACAAATGCATTGCCAAAATGTTGCACTTTTCCCCAAGGAAGTATTAATTTCTGGTTTGGCTTAAATTTTTTATTCAGTTAGTTTATCGAAAACATTTATACACCGAAGCAGAAAGAAAACAAATATCTCAGATACATAAGATCCCAGTGCAATATCTCTTCACGTTTGCTGCATTTTTGGGCCCCACCTCGTAATTGTCCGCGATTTACATATTGAATACCCGGCACTCAGGATGACTTCGTTGAGAGAAATTTATGTTCAAACATGCTTTAAAGTAAACTGTGATTCTCGCCTGGTTCGGATGTTTTTTTATTTCTGCACTTGATCTTTAAAATCCTCCAACAAGAGACAGGTTTTATGCCTGTTTTCATTTCACAAGGTCAATGCTTCGTGTCTTCCACTTTTTTCTGTTTTTATAGCCACGAAATTCGGTTACACAACAAACTGCTGAAAGATAGGCTATCGATTACATAATTTATATGGAGAAAGAATTAGTCGACGTTAATGGCATTTGTGCTATTTTCAGAATACTTCATTTCGAAGTATTTAATTTCACGGGAAAATAAAAGAAATCCCCCGACTTCTTTGCTTTAAGTAAATTTTAAAGAGTTCATTATATGATTACTAATCTGGTTAATGCACCCCAAACTCGGTTCTAAAATTTTAATGCTCTTATTAGTCGTGAAAACAACTTTTCAGAGACAGAACTTTTCTGGAATATGTCTCAAGATATTTCACCTAAAATTAAAATTATGAGAGTTAACACTTACACCCATCCCAGCTATTGCACTGGACCGCCCTGTAAAGTCTAGTCATACTTTCCTCCTTAATTTTCAGATCATTCCCTTAATGTCAGAAAGCACTCATCTCGTCTCCACTGCGGAAAACAAGTCATTAGCTCAGATCATTTGGGGCAACGCTTTGCTGCAAATTTTGAATCCTCTGCATAATCTTCCTGCAGTGATGAAGACTTAATTTCACGAGGGCCCAGAAAGAGTTTTCCCTCATTCATATAATGCAAGTTCTCACTTAAACTACACTTCATCTGTTACGTCATGCTAATGTTTATGCTATGTGCTGATGATGGTCAAAGTTGGTATTAATCTGCTCGTCAAAATGTTATCATATTACGAATATTGCGAGACTGAATCGTTTTTGTAGATAGAACGAATGTCTAGATCCACATTTTGTGAAAGTTTATTGAAAAGTTCTTTATACTTCTTTCCCAGAAGCAGTGGCAAGGGTATGGCTGGATTGGAACGTTGTAATTTTTATCACAATGAGAGATCCGGTTGTTGTATACTTATATTATTTACTGTGGCCTAATTTAATTGCTTGAAGTTGAATTCTTGAGAATCCAAATATGGAGAAAAATCTTGGAGGTGCCTATTGAAACTTTTAATGAAAAATTATGCCACAATTTTTGAAAATACTTTTACAATTTTTTTAAAACTGTGATCTATGAGCTTCTTAATGATCTACAAGCAGTCCAGAAAAATTAACTATTCGCTATATTTGCTGCTCATTATTAACTTTAAGTTAGCTACCGGAGCGGAGGCTAATCTCTTACCAAATTTTCTGTGTAGGAAGCTAAAAGGTGTGATTTTGAATCCAACAAACCTGGAATTGCAAGCATTTGGTGACGGGAAAGTACAATCAATTGGCGAAATTTTTGTAAAGTGTGCTGTGAATGGAAAATACTCCCACCAAAAATTTATCGTAGGTGAAGATAGAGTACCAATATTAGGACTTCAAGCTTGTGTCGATTTAAATTTAATTAAAAAAGTGGATTATTTAGGATGACCGACAAAAAAAATTTTGTCAAAAGAGCAAATTATTGAAAAATTTAAAGAGCTTTTCGTAGAATTAAAACCGGGAGTGATACCAGTGTGATACCTCAAGTGTTAATGAAACCCTTAAAAAAGCATTTAGATGAATTAGTGGAAAAGATAATTATAGAAAAGGTCGAAAGTAGTACGGAATGGGTGTCAAACATCGTACTAGTTGAAAAACCTAACAAAAGCATTCGGATCTGTTTAGATCCTCAAGCCCTTAACAGCCAGATAAAAGAAGAACAATATCCGATCCCAACGTTAGAGGAAACAGCTCCTAAACTTGCAAATAAAAAGTTCTCATGGCGGAAGCACCGGAAGTATTTCAAAGGAATATCCAGAAGCAATTTCAGAACGTTGAAGGGGTTATTGTTTATATTGACTATATCCTTATAGCGGTTATAACGGTTGAAGAGCACGACATAATATTAGAAAAGGTAGTGAAGAGGGCCAACATAGCAAATATTAAGTTTAATCAGGAAAAGATTCAGTTCAGATTGTCAAGTGTCAAATTTTTGGGCACATATTTTCAGATAAGAAAGAATCTAGATCCAAATCGCATGGAAGGAATACCAAGTTCGAAGAAGGACGTACAGAAACTTTTCGGCATGATTCATAACTAAGATCATTTATACCCAACTTAGACGAAATTTCAAGTCCACTGAGAGACTTGTTAAAAGAGGATATTGCATTCAGATGACTCCCAGCGCATAGTGAAGGTCTTGAGAGCATTAAATACAGCATAGTAAATGCGCCAGCTTTAAAGTGGTTGGATCTTGGAAAGGAAATAACGTTAAAATGCGATAGTAGTAAGGAGGGTTTAGGCAATAGCCAGCAAGCCAGTAGCATTTGCATCAAGAAGCTTAACTGAAGTGAAAACTATATACTCACAAATCGAAAATGAAATGCTAACAATCTGTTATGCCTGTACTACCTGTTCTACCAGGTAAATTCTTACATATAGCTGATATGTTATCTAGATACTATAGTAAAGATGAGAAAGGAAATGAAATCGGGAATTTAAATGAAATTATTCATTCTGTAAATGTGATTAATGAGAAATTAAAAGTATTGCAAAGAGAAACAGAAAAAGATAGGGTTTTGAAAAAATTAATAGAATATTGATAAATGGGTGGCCTCAAAATAAACAAAAATTAGATGAAGATCTAAAACTTTATTGGAAATCTAAGAACAGTCTTATGTTAGAGAATAAATTTATATTCTTTGATTATAAAATTGTAGTACCAGACAAGTGTAGGAAGGAAATTTTAGATAAACTACATGAAATTCATGGGGGAATTGAGAAGACAAAAGCTAGAGCTAGGGAAATTGTGTTTTGGCCGGGAATCAATAATGACATAGAATAGAAAATTGCATCTTGTAAAATTTGCCAAAAATTTCGAAATTCTGAAAGAATAGAGCCCTTAATGGCACATGAAATACCTTTATTACCCTTCAACAAAGTAGCAATGGACATTTTCGAATATAAGGCAAAAGATTTTTTGGTTAGTATGAACTATTTTTCTAAATATTTAGAAATTATCAAGCTAAATAAGAAAAATACAATAGAAATTGTATCCAAACTTATACATGGACTGCCGCGAGAAATTATAGCAAATAACATGCCATTTAATTCCTTTCAATTTAAAGAACTTTGCAAAAATTTAGACATTCAAGTAACAATTGCAAGTCCTAATTATCCTCGTTCCAACAGAATGGCTGAACGCGCTGTCCGAACAGCTAAAAACTTACTAAAGACAGTATATAACTTTTAAAAAGCTACAATGGACAATAACTACGAAACGAGTGCTTAGAAATAGAAAACGTTAAAAAAAGCTATTGATTGATTGAGAAATACCAACAATTAAATTTAATTTCAAAATAAAAATAAGAATAAAAATTTTACAAATGCAGAGAGACTTTCAGCTACTTAAGAGATAGTTTGAATTTATTTTAAGAAAATTGTGATGAACTTATTCTGTAACAAGAGTAGATATATAAAAACTAGATTTTTTTAAAAAAAGGGGGAGATGTTGTATATGGATGAACGTATTTACTAAGTTTGTAAGTATGTATATCACAGTTAGGAAAGTAATGAACACAGTTAGGGAGTACTGTAGGGAGAAAGACATGACCAGTCCCATTTTGTACTTTAGACCAAATAAAGTACCACGGCTGAATTGTTTAGTAAAACAGACTTTTAATTAGTAAAATCTATCCTAAAGACAACCTATAACATTATATATATGTGATATATATCTATAACATATATATGGACGGTCCCAAGCAAAACTATGCTAACTCTTTTGGTAGATAGCATGATTTTTGGCGGATATTTTTAAAAATAACTAAAATATGCAAAGTGTGCAAAGACCACATCGTACATAACATATTTCCTATAAACACAAAACCGGAGAGAAGCATATAAGCATTATAAGTCTAGATAGCATAGTTGTACTTCGGACCGTCGATATATCTTTTTAAATATCAGCATAATATACACAATGTCAACATATGATATTATGTACTGAAAGTAAAAGGGCGTGCAAAATCTCGAAAGGTTGGGGTTTTGTGGAAAATATTTTGGACAAAAGTTGGAGGAAGAGAGAACTTGGTCGTGATTTTGAGCTTGACCCAGGGTCAAATTTAAAAGGTGACTTGGAGTTCAACTTCAGTTTTTCATACCGGCAAGGGAGAGAGTGTAAAATTCACTTACGGACTAAAATTATCTACAGGGGTCCTTTCAATGTAAAATAATTTCGAGAAGCAATATTCAGCAATTTAAATTTTCGGAAAAAATGTTCGAGATAAAAGTGATACGACACAAAGAGGGACACTTAATTACTTTTTCAAGTATTTTCTCAGCTTAGCGGACAAGCCAATGATGCTTACAGCACAGCCTAGGCGCAGGGAAATTTGTGGAAGTGGAGACCGGCAAATTGTAACATCACAAATATTGCAAGTAACCCATAGTTTTTACTCTGTAACATCCCAGTGACAATTTACCCTTTGCAGGAATTGGAACTGCGCTGACAGAGGAAACTGCATTCGAGACGTGGGCATTTTTCAATCGATTGCGATTAAACGGTTAGTCGATTAAAGTTTTCAATCGTGTAAAACGATTGAAAATGTAATCGATTGAAATCAATTGTAGATTGATGGTTATCGTTTGAAGGTTCAAAGCTTTTTAGGATTACAAAATCAATCGATTTAAATCTGTAATCAATTGAAAACACCCATTAAGAGACTGAACTATCATTAAGAAATTACGGCGATTGAAATAAAAATTCTTTGTACTAAATACAGAATTTGCTGGCTTTAGGTATCTCGCGTCTTTCATACAATGCAGGGCAAGGGGGTGTTAAAAAATGCAATTCAAAGGCAAGAGGACTGATATCTCGAGAAGCAGATAAGGTATCCATACGTGGGGTCTCAGATAAAAGGAGGAGATGATCTCTGCATGGTACTGCAAAAAAATGTAGTAGTTGTAAGGCGAGGGCTGTTCAAAAGTTCAGTTAAAAGATGAAGGGGCTGATATCTCGGGAACTAGACAAGATATCGCTACGTGTGGGGTCTCTCTACACGATACTGCAATATGCTCTTAATGATAATTGTAAATGACCGCTGGTTTTACTTGCTTCCTGCCGATATTAGCTAAGCAAAAAATTTTGTTTTTGCTTTTAGAGCGGTATGTGACAGTTTTAAAAACTTATTATTTTTGGGAGTAAGAAAGTATTAAGTCTTGCGATCTGAAAGATTGTAGTTTCGTTGCACCAAATGCACTGAAATTTTCTGGGTGTCCGCAGTGATATACAACTGTGATAAAATAAATGTGTTTCTGCTCTCTTTTCGATATAAAAATGGCTTTGCCAACCACACAAACATGATTTAAATGAGAATGTCGATTCTAAAAAGTCTACCATAAACACGGAGGCGAGGAACGTTAAATTAAATGATGAAAGTTAAGTTAAATGAATTTATATAATTTTTTTAATAACAAAAACGCACTTTGTGTTCATGATTTCGCCTAAATTATGAACCTCTGCTCGCTTTGCTTTTGCGCCTGTCTATCTCTGTGCTGTATTCTTCCTCGCAATGGCGAATTGCGAGATATGCTCAACTGCTGTCACTGCTGACGAGATTGTCTGTGGCAGATCGTCTCACGGGAAGTGCTTGCGACGGGGATCCGTCGCTTCTGATGGACGCAATACTTGCACGGAGTATACTCTAGCATAAAGGCGTCATGTCTTAAGAATGATGGGATACTTGGTTAGCTTGGTTAGAGCAATCTCTGATTGCCGACGTGATGGCTACTATTTCTTTGAATCTTGGTAGGCTGTTGGTACTTTCCGACGATGTTACCGGCTGTGCGATACACATATCTATATACTAATTATATGATTATACCGTCCCGTATTTCAGCCACTTTTTTTATATGGAGTTTCATCGAGCTTTTCTTGAAATTTTATAATGGCAACACTGATCCGCATCAGTTCGGGGTTGTGTTCATTACTTTGGGGTTGCGTTCCTGGGTAACTTTGGTGTTAAGTTCGGTG
>QYTT01092949.1:0-11119 GCA_006980735.1 Dasypogon diadema
CAAAAATGTAGTACAAATTCCAGGAGAATTTTTGTTCGTTGACATCTTTTAATTAAAGTAGTAGGTCCTATAATAGTGCAGTTAATGTAACATATGCGAAAATTACACATCAGAGTGGTATTATTGGTGCACTAGATGAGAGGCAGTAGGAAAGGCAAGAAATTGGTGTTTGCGAGCCTAAACGCATTATAGAATTACGGAAAAAAGGGAAAAGTATTCGGGAAATTGGCAATATTGTGGGAAGACGATATTCATGTTTGCAATAGGCTGTGAAAAGATTTGAAAAGACAGGTATTCCCACCTCAAAACCGCAGTTTGGTCGTTCTTCAATGTCGACCCCAAGAGAAAAACGTATTATTATAAATGCAGAGAAAAAAGATCCTCAAACAACAGCAGGATAAATCAGTAAAAGTATCGAACTTAAGTTTAGTACCAAAAATTTGTGCCGATACTTCTTGGAAAATACTGAAAAGGCCGGGATTTACGGGCATATCACACGCAAGAGGAACTTTATTTCAAGAATTAGTCGCCGAAGTCGAACTATCTTCGTACACAAAAACATTAACCAGTTAAATAAATTCTAGAAGGAAGTAGTTTTTTCGAATGAAAAGTAAATTTTGTATTTTCGGGATAAAAGGCCGGAAAATCGTCTGGAGAAAATTAGGCATAGTATTGAATAAAAAAAATCCGGTACCCTCAAATATGGTGGTGGTCTGTGGGTGTATGGCAAGAAGTGGTGTAAGAAAATTAAAGTTCGTATTGTCTACCATGAACTAATATGACTACCCAAATACTTGAAAGCAGTATTTAAAATCAAGTGCTGAAAAAATTGAATTAGGTGATAAATACTACTTTATGCACGATAATGACTCCAAGCGCACATCGGATATTGTGAGGTTATGATTGCTTTATAATGTCGCAAAACAGTTGCATGCACCACCATAAATCTCCAGAATATTAATTTATGGGATCTACTAGAACGAAGAATTCGTCAATATTTTGAAGAATGTGTTGAAAAGAGTTCTGTAGCAATTATAGAACGCAATCAGTGCTCAGGAAACCTCAAAGCTTGCGTATTCTAGGCAGAAGAGATTGCACGAAGTCCTCAAAAGAAAAGGATGTGCAATTAGTTATTAAATCTTGACTGTACGCAGACTTTTTCTACCGAATTTTCATGACCTTTGATTACTTTACTTTTGATTTTTATTTTGCATTTACTCAAAGTATATTATGTTAGCATTTCCTAAACTGTAAATATACAAAGAATATAAAGAAAATAAATTTCATTACAAAATCCACAATTAGATTGAATTTCCCTAAAAAGTAGTTTCACATTACTGGGTGTAGGCAGACTTTTTCTAGCTAGTGTATAAGCGATATTATCCTCTCCTCTTATAAGGGTAACCGACGTAAATTAGAAAACTCACGTGTTCCTTAAAAATATTTTAACTAGAGCTATTGATTAGCATACACTTGGTTGTAAGACGCAAAAAATTTTTAGCGATTACCCTGCTCCAAACCAAAAATCCCCGAGGCCGATGAGATTCGAACCCTGCACCTCATGAATCATGAGCCACACAGTGTAATTTCTTCTAACCCAACAAAAGCAGCAGGTAATTTTAGTGAATTACTTAAATTGAAATAAGATTTTAAAGCGAAGAGAAATACGTCAGTTGGTTAAGAAAAAAATTCCTAGAAACATAGTTTTTTGTTTACAGTAGAGATGGATACTCTGCGAGGGCGTCACTCAAAATGAGTAACACACTACAGCGTGCCCAGGGTGCGGGCACATCCGATAGAAATTAAACGACACATAAAACACTGAATACAATTGTTGCTGATGTTGTCGCTCCTGCTCATGGACGAGAAAAGACGTACTGCCCTGTGTGTTCGATCACTGAACTGAGTTACAGATCATCAATACTTTAATCGCATATTAACGCTAAAATTTCTACTTGCTGAAAAGATGATTTCAGTGAGCAGAAATTTTAGGGCTTCTAAGCGAACTTTTTTAGAATCATAAAATTTAACTCTGCAACATCTACAGTGTCTTTCCTCCGTAACGGAAAGAGATTTTTCGAGACTAGTTATTCGTTCACAAATTACAGTGGAACGTGAAACTGACGACATAAAACTCAACCACTGCCGCAATGTGGACCAAAATTAAATTTAAATACATGGATGAGAAATATTTCTATCAAGTGATTTCGATGACTGTTCTGAACTATTCTCAGTGATTCATTCGACGGGTGCATTCGTTGCGGACCTTCAAGCTCTTCTGATTTTTCGGCAATCTTATTTCGAGTGCGTAGAACGATGGCATGAGTTAACCCAATTATGCGATTGACACGTACTGATTAGTAATTTCTCTCGAGTTACATAAATTTTATTTTTAAAAGTCTATTTTGACCAAATTAACGTTGAGTGCTTCTGTTTATATTAATATCAACTGACTGATTTGTAAAGAATAAAAAGAAAATTATTCGGTAGCAGTGCATAGGCTTTACTGTTCATAATACCTTTAATGACGGTGCAATGCTTCTTTCAGGCTTAAATTTTACCCTTACATGCAATTCATTTCTGATCTAATTTTGTGTTCCATTGTGGAAACTGATTGGCTTGAAAAAAAAACGTCAACTATTTTAAAAAGTATTTGGAATATAATATCTAATTGATCAGTGAAAATGGAAAGGAAGCAACCTTGAAATTACATATTGCCACTGCAAAATATTTCAACGATATTAATATAAAACAGGGCTGACCAATACGCGACTCGTGGAACGGTTTTGTGCGGCCCACGACAATTCTAGATTTATAGCGTAAGGAGACATCTATTCGTCAATTTCGACATGAACAAAATTTACGTACAGCTTTAACAGATAAAAAATACATATAGAAATGTACGTAAACATTATGTACAAATATACAACATATATTTGTATTTGTATTTCTCTAATGTTACTAATACGTAGTATTTACCAGTGGGATTTTTTTTACATAATGCTGATCTAGATATGCCCAAGATATGGACAATCTTCAATTCGAAGGTAGTTTTTTTGTGATGGAGTTTCACTTTATCTTGAAAACCAAGCGAATTTTTTGACGTTAAAGTATTACGATTCCCTTAAAATTTCATATACAAAGTCCGAGGCTACGTCATTTTGACATCATAATGATCATTCGATTACATACGCCGTCTGTTTAAGGTGCTTAAGTGTATAGTAAAATCAAAAATTACATCTTGGCTAGAAAAGTTCTCGCGGTTCTCCGAGAATGTAGTAAGGGTGAGGGAGGACCCTTCTAATCCCCCAGCTCTGGTGGGTTGGCTGACCCGCAAGGCCTAGACCCCTTTATTGTTAGACGGCCCAACTGGACCTTCCAAAACCAACACAAGTAAAATAAATTACTACTTAGCTTTTCACATTAGACAATAGAATTTTCCAAATCTTAGTGGCGAAATGACACGTACTGTGGTGCGAAGAAGTAGGCATTGATTTTTAAAAAAGAATATTTTGTTTTCTAATAAGAGTCAGTACATTTTTCATTGTCCTTCCAACTAAACGCTTTTAAGAGTTTTCGCTATAAAATTTTGCCCGGAACTTCTAATTAATTATGATTAAAATTGTAAGTCAAAAGTAATAAATTTTTGGAATTGAACGAACCGAGTTTTAAGTAGATATCTTCTGTCATTCGTTCGCAGCGATGGAATCATTCCGGCATCCATAATTTAATCTTTTATATTTTCTAGTCTAAAATCTATAACTGTAGTAAATTTTTAGATGTGGCTCTCGATTTATTAAAATTTTTTTAATGCGGCCGACGGGTCGTAAGTGGTTCCAGACTCCGGAAACAATTAATTTAGCTCTATATCGGATTTAGAAATCTAGCAACTATAAAATTATCAAAAAAATTTTAAAATTTAACTTTATTTATCATAGGGGTTTCTCCATATATAATTGACAATTAATTAAATATGGGGGCTCCCCGAACAAAAGTTCTTTCAACCACTCCTACTTTTCACACCAGGTGATTTTTTCGCTAATTTCAATCCAAATTACCACCAAAAATATACCTTTTTCTTTGTTTTTAATCAGTATGGCTAAACTAATTATCCTATGACATGATTGTTTCACCCTCGTGCCTTAGACCCTTTCTTACGAATTTTACTCCCTTACTAAAGGGTGTCCCAACAAGAGCGGAAAAATTAAATATCAAATAAAATATACTTCTTTTATTTATGGCCGTATGCACCAAGCTGTCTTAACCCGTCTACTGCAGCATAAATGCAGTAACACGTTTGAGATGCATTGTCTTCACGTGAAACACATGTGAGTTTTTGGCGCTCCAAATGCAACAATTGAGGGAACTCTCTCCGCTGTGCATGGTCTGTACTCTGTAGGCTTGAGTTGTTGAGTCAGCTGGATTTTATAGGAATGAGGACGCAAATCTTTTGCGAGAATACGCCGCAGAGTGCTGTTAAAAATGTTGGCCAACAGCCGTAATGTATTCTGTTAAACGACCTAGACGATCACGTGTCACGTCAACTATTTTAAAAATTATTTGAATTGGTCAATGAAAATGAAAAGGTAACAACCTTAAAATTAGGCATTATCACTGCAAAATACTAAAATATTCCGATTTCGACCAATTAAATGTTATGATACCGAATAATATCGCCGATGGGACTTAACCTCATAAACGATAAACCACTGCCTTATTTCCTATAGTACCAAACCAAGTTCTCTAAATTGCAGCCTTAAGGGGTTATTCTGGTTTGGTGGAAGAAAGAGATCACAATTTTTTATTAAGTACTTCAAATCCTTATAATCTCTAAAATATCCTTCGAAAGTTTTCTCCAAAAATTTTCATTGTGGGCGTAGTTATAGCAGGAAAACCTTAACCTACACAGCAACGAAAAAGATTCAGTTTGCGCGGGCAGGTAGAAAAGCTGTGCAGGCGACCCTTTTCAAATTATCTACATGTCCTCTCTTTAGGGTTCTATTCGAATGAAAAAACGAAACCTTATAGGATCACTCGTGTGTCTGTCTGTCTATCCGTCTGTTACAGTCAATTTGCTCCGAATCTACTGAACGGATTAAGTTGAAATTTAGCACACATATGAACTTCTGTGACCCAAACACGGACGAGTAACATAAATAAATAAATAAATTTTGAATGTGGGGGTTACTTTTGGGTACCGTGTGACATATCAAATGAAATATATTTTCTATATTGTCTCAAATATATTTTTTTTAATAATATTAAAATAAATAGTTTTAAAGTTATTTAAGAAAATGTATGAAAATTGACCATCAATTGACTTGTTCGGTTTTTTATTTTGTTTGTGAACCGTCTACATTATGGGTATCACTTTTATCTTGAAAATACCCAGAAATGAAGAATTAATGACCCCATTTGAGATGATTCTATTTCGAAAAATAAAAATATTTTTACAAACATAATAAAAGTTGTATTTTTTTTCTACTGAACCAGTACAATGGAGATTAAAAATTTAACAAATCCTGCTAATATTATAAATGTGAAAGTTTGTATGTTTGGATGTTTGTTACTCAATCACGCAAAAACGGCTGAACGGATTTTAATGAAATTTGGCACACAGCCAACTTATAACCCGGATTAACAGATAGGGTACTTTTTATCCCCGTAAATGACATGGCTTAACGACGCTTGCGCTGTAATAGAGAAAAATAGCTGCGTTTAAGTGATTAGGTATTTGATATGGTAGAATCACAAAATGTATAATATATTGTTTTTTCTGACGCACATATTTTAAGCTAATATACTTCTACTAGAAAACAGACATAAGAATTTACCACAAATTTTTGCCATCCACTGAGGGCAGACCATGAAATTATTTCGCAAATTTTTCCGAACATATACAAAACAATATAAGCAAAAAGATATTGGAAGAGTTAGTCGGCGAATCAAAAATATACACATCAATGGGCACGGTGATGAGCAGTGACAACAGTACAGCTTACCCTACAGAATTTTTTAACACCTTGGAATTAACAGGAGTGCTTTTCCATAAACTGGAGGTAAAAGTTGGCGTCCCAATTTTACTGATGCGTAATCTTGATGCACTGAGATTGTACAATGGCACTAGGCTACGTGTCACAGAGCTGGGGAGGAATATCATAAAGGCCACTATTCTTACCGGAGCAGCTAAAGGAGAGAGCGTGCTGATTCCCCCAATTCCAATTATCCCAAATAATTTGCCATTTCAATTTAAGGTGCTGCAATTTCCCCTAAAGTTAACATTTAGAATGACCACTAATAACTCCCAGAGCCAAACGCTGAAAGCGGTAGGAATTCATTTGGACACTCCTTGCTTCTCACATGCTCAGCTTTATGCCGCACACAGGGGCCAAATGCCTGAATTCTTGGCATAAATTATTTTAGTTAGCTTTCGATAAGAATATTAATAAAAAACACAGATACGTATATTTTATTTGTAATTCAACAGATTTATTAACTTTTATATATATTATATATACAGGGTGTTCCGGTGGAAGTGATTCATAATCTTCCCATCGATAGAGCAATGCTTGTTGAGTAAAAAGTTGTTCTAGCCCATATGAAAATATTCGCTCCTTTAATATATATTTGGGCTTTACTATTTATTGCACTCCTCAGGTCAGAGTTTCACTGAAGTTGTTTTAACTTTTGAAATATTTGTACCACTGACATTATTCTTTTTATTTTCAACAGGTATCTGTTTAGGCATAAAAATAAAACAGGAAGTTAGGTAGTTGTATCAGCGTAATAGGGAATTAAGAGCCTTCAAAATCAAAAATTTGGAATTAGAATTCCAAAATTTCAAGTTTTTGCTCGTTTTGTACGAAAACTAAGACTTTGACATGTCATTTTTTTTTAAACAATTTGAAAGCTCTGCCGATTACCTTTACATCAATACCTAACACTTATACCTTAGATTAACAGTACAACGACGGTTGTCGATAGTTTCATTCAGTTACCTTAAAGAAATTTGAATCCTAAAAAACTCTGCCCAAAAACGCAGCTATTAATCACATTGCCAACACATCATGATTTAAAAATGTAAGAATTAAACTGGAGAATTTATGGATTTTAATTTTGACATTTTTACAAGGTGACAATGTGACATGTAGTTTTCAGTTTTCATACTTGAATACCTTATGCCCTAATACCGTCAAATAAGGCTGTAGGACGATAAGCCTATTACGAAGTTTCAGTGAGACCCTCATCGGTTCTTAATATGAAATGCCATATTAGATGTTTCCGATTGGGCCTCGATTTGGTGCACTTATTTATCCCCTGATAAAAGGTGTGCCTCGTCTGGTTGCGCCGATTCTGCCAAAATGCAGTCATTTCACGGGAAACCTCGTCTAGTCCCGATGATTTTATTAGAGCGCAGCCATTTCATAACAAGCCTCGTCTGGTCCAAATAATATTCGGGATATGTAAGAGATATTTTCGGAACATAATTATATTATACCATGCCATGCTCTAATATAATTTTCTATATATCTATAATATGTAACCTTTAGAAGTAAAAGTTGATCTTTTCCATTTTTAGATAAAATTGAGTTAATAATGCCTAAATGTGTGCTATCTTAATTGAATTCAAACTGCAAAAGCACACTTTGTAAAAGTCCCTTCAAGTCAGCTTTAAAATTTAGGGTGAGTGGTAAACCATGTTTTCCTTCAAAGTGTTGGTGACAAAAATGCATTTTTTCCATTGTGTAACAAAACAGTGGCTTTTCCAGTACATAAATAACTCAGTGAGACGCACAACTTTTCTTTTCCACAAAATATTAAAAAGCAAGGGAGAGTGACAGATAACGAAACAGATGAAATTTTATAGTTCAAGTAAAGTTTATTGCAAAAATCAGAAGTCTATAAGTACACAATTGACTTCTTTGCTATTACCTATTGTTCCCAGTTCAGATGCAAAACTGCGTTTTTTTAGTTCAGTAATATGCACAACTTTCTTTTTCCATAGGATAGTAGCTAAACTGTGATATTCCAAATTTTTCGTGCTAATAAAAACCAAGTGATTTTGAATCTAGGTTGGAAATAAATTAAAAGCTCACCTTTTTAAAATAAGTTCAACGTTCTGTTCCAAATGTACTTAGTATAGAAGGAATCGGTTTTTGGCATTTTTCTCAAAACAATCTACCAATACCATGGTATCTATACCATGCCAGATCTTACCATGTAGTATAGCCGAACCCTGACACACATGCGTTCGTGGCATAATTTGACGTATACAGTCATTGAATTGTCGAAGTAAAAATTTGTGGTGAAAATGTCACCGAAAGAATTAATCTTGTGTTACTGAAATAATTTATTTTTAATAAATATGCTGGAGAGGTCAAATATAGAGCTGAAAATGTAAGCAAAAAACATGAAAAACAATCGTCATGTCACGTAACTGTCACTTGTTTTAACTATTTAATTTTCCGCTATGAAGTAATGGCGCTAATGTCAGTAAAAAGGTGCATATACTAGGTTTGAACATGAGGAAACCAGCAAATATTATCGGATTTCAATATTAGGTACGTTCATTGTATACTAGGTACTTCATCTGGTATCTATCTAGTATTTGGTGATGCACGTGTGGTATACCACGTGGTATTCGAGTACCACGGTATAGAAACCACATGTGTGTCCATAGTCTAAGACGACAAAAGTCAAGTTTTGCCTCTAAACATCTCATATAAGACATCTTATAATGTATTCTTTCGTTCTTTTACAAAAAATGATATCATGCCGGAAAACAATAAATTAATATAATATAATAATAGAAACAATAGCTAAATTATTTAAAAACTTAATATCACAACTACTTCATATTAAATATAATTTATTAATCTTATATATTATATGAAATATTTAGTTACATATTACTATTACTATTTATTAAGGACCCGATTTAAAAATTTTATCTGGGTCACGTGCATGAACCCGACATGGACCAGAACTGTTAGCCTGATAAAGTCCGGACTTCGTAGCAGCGTTAAATTCCGGATCTGCACCAGATTGGGTTGCCCTATCAGGGCCCTAATAAACATCGGGCAAATTCTAACCCCAACTTATTTCTGCTCGGGAAAACCTACTTTATATCTTTCAAATGGAATCATTTCAAATGGCGTCATTATTATAGAGGCAGTCTGTCTAGCACATTAGAATGCGTAAAAATCACTAAATTCACGTAAGCTATTTTTGAGATATGAAAGATAAAAATATAAATTGGAAATATTTATATAAAATTTAAATTGTACTTTTTAAGCAACTGCAGATAATTTACATTAGATAACTACTAGTTACTATTATAAAGGCAACCATACAAGATTTATAATAATTTTCACAATAATTTTCTTCCATGCCATCCCTCATCTATAATGGGAATGTATTTACGGACTCTTTGGAAAATATAAATGCACTAGCTACTAATTTCGCTGCAAATTCACACCTGCCATCTACCACGCAAGCACCACCTACTCCGTGTAACATAATTCATTGCCGGGTGCGAGGGGTATTTAAAGTTCTTGCGAATTTTGACGTGCCTAAAGCCACCGGACCTGATGCTATTTCGCACCTGCTTCCAAAGGGTTGCGCCTTTTCTCTGGCTAAACCTCTGAGGGAAATATTTCATTTACCATATTCGAAAGGTGCTTTTCCATCGTTGTGGAAACTTTACCACATTCAGTCAGTTCCTAAAAACGAAGAGCATGCGAACCCTCAAATTACAGACCAAAAGCTCTCGCTTCGCACAAAAGCGCACAATTGATAAAATATTTCGAAGAAGAAAACGTAATCCATAATTGCCAATATGATTTTTGCTTCGGACGCTCAACTGACGAATTAATGAGGTTGCTTACCGATCGTTGGCATGAATCTGAGGTTGTTGTGTTGGATATTTTTAAGGCTTTTAACAGAGGCTGGTGCTCTGCCCTTTTATCCAAACTTTCAGCATTTGTTCTCGACTCTTCACCCCTTACTTGAATTGGTAGTTTCCATCGTAGCATCCTCGATTTCGCGTATTCATTTGAATCAATGGCTAACTCCCGCGATAATGCCACCGATACCAATCGAGCACTCATGATTGGATCACTTAACGGCGAAATTACTAAAATCCTGGCCTGGGGCAGTGCAAATCATGTCGAGTTTAATGCATCCAAAACACAAAACTGTCTCATGTCCCTCAAGAAATTCCCATACTCCCCTACTCCCTTAGTATTTTAAATTCTCCTAACTTTAACATACCTCTCACGCGCGGAAATGGAGCGGCCCTTGGATAATGTTACATGCAGAGGCACGAGTAGGTGGTGCTTGCAAGAAATACTTCACCCCAAATAACCAAGCGGTTATTTACAAGGCTCATATCAGACCCAGGCTCAACTCAATTCCTAGCTCAACAGGGTGAATGAAAAGAAATTAATAGCCATACAGAACAGCCGTCAATTAAGTTAGGTAAATATGATTCATTTAAATTAAGTTTTATATAGACCTAATAGTTTTCTATCTGGGTGCACGGCAGCGCTCACTGCCAAGTCGAGCAAACAAGCACGTCCGTACCATCATTTTCTCGAAGCAACTCACGGCACTTTTAAGCCCCCTGTATCTTCGTTATAGGTAAAGCTAGAAGTCCGAAATTTCAGTTACTAAGAGTACTTACTGAACCTACCTCTATTCCCAAATTACAAGTTTGTACTTTAGACCTACGAACTTGAGATTTTGCATGCGGTTAGTGTTAAGTGTACATTGCAAGCAAAAACTATAAAAAGACGTTATTATTGGAGGTTGGTTTGGTTGGTAATTTAACATTTCCATACAAAGTCTATGCAAAAATATTATTTCCAGTTGCATCCGTAAATTTGTATACTGGCAGTCCCCAGTCAAGTTGCTGTAGATGTATTGACACTATTGATACGCTCGCGAGTCCGCTGTCGCCCCCTGCCTCATGCGTTTCGATCGAGGTTACCTAGACGCATGAGCTTTCGTATGAAATTATATTGCTATTTTGGAAACAACTTGACTTATTTACGTTTAAGGCTGATATGGAAACAATTTGACTTCTTTACGGTTGATATCGATATTGACTAGTGCTTAT